>JARHUK010000603.1:0-26051 GCA_031001725.1 Pseudopyricularia javanii
CGGTTTGTCCGGCCTGGCTGAGAAGGCGGGCTGGACTTTTGGTGCGGGCTGGGTGGGTTGGGCTGGTTGGGCGGCGGGCTGCTCCAAGCCCTGTCCAGATTCTGGTAACGTCTTGGGGGCCCACATGATATTCTCAAAAGAGACAATCTTGGAAGGCTTGACCACCGGTCTGGCGGCCTCGGATTTTGTCGTCTGCACTTCCTCCTTGACTTTGGGTGGCGCGACAAGCCCCGCGAGCCTGCAGAGGGCAAGCCTGAGCCCCGACAAGCCAAAGGCACCGCCATCCTTCTTGCCCTTGGGCGTGTGCGCGGCTGTGACGAAGACTTCCCTCATCCAACCCTCGCCCTCGAGCCACTTGTTCTGCGGCGTCTCGCGCTCCGTCTTCCTGAGCGCCTCCCAGACCTCGGCGCACCTCTTGACGATCAGATTGTCGTTACCCACGGCCGCAGCCGCGCGGGGGTCGAAGCCAAGCTCGACCCTGTTGCCCTTTGTCAGCACGACGGCGGTGCGGATGTTAGCGTCGCGCAGGAGCCGCAGCGTGATGCGGTCGGCCTCCTTGATTCCGGCCGTGGCGTCGACGAGCAGCACCGCGCCGCGCAGCAGGACGCGCTTGGCGAGGTACTTGAGGATCTCGCTGCCCCACTCGTCACGCGAGTTGTGCCCGTAGCCCGGCATGTCCATGACGTACAGCGAGTGCTTGTGTTCCTCGCGGTGCTTGGCCCGATCTTTCGCGTCCTCGCGCACCTCGCTGCGCGACCTGCCGCCCACTGACTTGGCGGCCGCGGCGTTGCTGCCCTCGCCGACCGCGTCGTCGTCGCCGCCACCCTTGGCGGCAGCACCCGCCAAGGGCTGTAGCTTCTCGCAGCCCTTGACCTGCGTGGTCGGGGGCGGGCCGAAGCCGTACGCGTTGAGCGTCTGGGTGCAGCCAGCGGTGGCGCTCGTCACGGCAAGGCCCGAGACGCCGTCGACGCGGCCCAGGTACGCGAGCTGCTTGTTCACGATGCCCGTCCTGTCGCCCGATATCCCGGCCAGGGCATTGATGAGGGTCGACTTGCCAACATTGGAGCGGCCCAGCAGGCAGATCTCGGGCACGAGGGTGTTTGAAGGCAGCTGGAAGAAGCGGTTCGCCGAGTAGAGGAACTCTGGGATGACTTCCTTGCCGCGGTACAGAACCAGGTTGTCGGCTGCCTTTAGCTCGGCCTGGTGCTGGTTGGACCGGACGGCCTGGGGCGCTTCGGGGATGTTGGACGGGCCGGGCACGAAGGCTACCGACTCGACAGGGCCATCTTTATCTTTGTTCGACTGCGGGCGCCGGGGGAACCGCCACTTGTTGCTATCGTGTGCTGTGTGGGTGAATGGGCGGATGGCTGCTGATCGTGTTGGAAGAATCAGCAGTGCTCGGCAGCTTCCATTCAATCGTGTAGGCATAGCTGGAGGGTTTAAGGGCGCTGTCGTCTGCGGCCGCTGAGTTGGTCAACGTATCGCTATCGCTACAACATTTTCTTCAGTAGACGTAAGGTACCTTGCCATGGTGGGCAATTCCCAGCTGGTTTTTTTTCGCTTGCCAATACGATGGCGCTGCATACTCATCTGAGGCTTATCCATTGGCTGAATCTGATCATAACCCCACAATAAAAGTCCGATAAGAGCTCAACTGTGCCATCACCACTCCGCCTCTGGCAATAATAGCACTACTATGTTGGCACCTATCGCAATCGAAGTCGTCCATAGCTTTGCTACCTAGATACCTCCCACATTCATTCTCATGATTGTCTAGACATATACCAACAACCAAAACAGCAAGCCGAGCAGCCACCCACCAAAAGAAGAACCCCGTCCAAAATGGCGACCCTGTCCCCCCAAACACCAAACCCCTCGGCGATCCGCGCCCTCTACCGCTCCCTCCTCCGCGCCCTGCCCGCCCGCCAACACATCCTGCCGCGCGACCCCACGCCGCTGCACACCGCCCTCCGCGAGCAGTTCCGCAGCGGCGACAACCTCCAAAAGTCGCCGCGCGCCGTCGAGCAGGCCCGCCAGTACGCCGCCTACTTCTCCGCCCAGCGCACCTACGCCGCCCTCCTCGAGCGCTACAACCCGGGCATGGGCATGGACGAGGAGGAGCGCGTGCGCCTCAGCGCGCGGAGGGTCGGCATGAACCTGCCCATCGAGTTTGGTGCGGGAGAGAAGTGAATGAAGCTGCCGAGTTCCAGTTTTTCCGGTAGGAGGAGTGATGGATATGGAGGATGATGGCAGTGACGAGCCATGCAAGGAATGCATGAGTGCCGCCCTCTGCCTCGTTGATATCGGAGGTATTCTGGTCGACTCCGTATCCTGAGCAACGGCGACAATTAGCAGGACATATGCGTCTGCACAAAGGGCCATTTGTAGACCTCGCCAAATCTCCAATCCATCTAAAAATCCAAGCGTACGAGGTCGGATAGATATGGCCCGGATTAGAGGTGGAATATACCCAGGAGGAGAAAAGATCAAAGCACTACTTTTGAAAAATTGGCTGTCTAATACTACCCGTTCTTTACCAAGCAAATCTATGATGAGACTTAGATTTGTGTCTACTGTACACTAAACACATCCGGCAAATACGCAACTTGTATTGTCAATAGAGAGACATGTAACAATATGTACAATATTCATCCAATCGTCTTCTTTCTATTTGTAACATAATCTCTGGCAAGGAAACAGAAACATACTATCATGCTAGTCGGGGTATCATTAAAATGCAGCCGTCTGCTACCGCCCGCAAACATCCAGGACTTCCCGGAAATCTCAACACCCTCCAACGCCCCCGTCCTCCAGACTCTCGTCCCATCCTCCGGTCTCGAGTAGCCACTCTCCAACGCGCTCTTTAACCCCTTTGATACAGTCCCCCAGTGCGTTGTTCCACTGGTCCTGCACCACCCGGACCTTCGCCTTGAGGTCCTCCGTCAGCGCCCTGCTCTCCGCCTCCCTCATCTCCCGCACGCTCGCATCCTCGCCGTTGTCCCCGCCTTCGGGCCCCGAAAGCGACTGCGCAGCCACGAGCCTCTCGGCCGCGATTGCCTTGGCCCGCGCGACCGCCACGCTCTCCTTGACCTCATGCAGCAGGCAGAGCAGGTTGGTCTGCGACTCGATGAACTGGTACGTACTCTTCTCGGCATGGAGCAGCACGCTGAAGAGGTGCTGCAGCGGGTGCCGCTCGTAGCTCGGGTTCTCAAGTATCTCCTTGACGGGGACCTGTATACGGAAGCCCCTCAGGTCCAGCGGCACGCCGTCAAGGAGGCTCTTGAGCGGCGGGGCAATGTCCCAGAAGGCGGAGAGCTGGACCTCGACCCCACGAGAGACATTTTCCTCGATGACGTTACGGAACTCACGCACGCGCTCTAACGACTCGGCCGCGAATGATGCCGCCCGCTTTGTCGAGTCCTCGGCGAAGAAGGCCTTGGCCGAAGCTAGCTTCTCCGCGTTCCCGGAGAGCCTGTACGGAGTGAGTACGACATCGCGATAACGATCATTCCTATCCGTCAAGAGGTCATATATCTTGCGATGCAGCACCTCGCGCGCCTCGAAGATCCATTTAAGCATCGTCAACTCCTCCAGAAGTTCGGGCCGCTCGTCGCCTTCTTCCTGTGGGTTGTTAGGGTTCGGCGCAGATGCTTCGCTAAAGAGACGTGATCGAAGATCGTCAAAGAGGGTTGTGGCCTTTGCGATTCTGTTCGTAAGAAGCTCGTTCAGTGGCGCAACAACGACCTGCTGAAAACGCTCGAAGTCGGCCTTTTCCATGTCCTTCGTAGCCCCGCGCTCGGCCACGGCAGAGTCTTCCTCAATGGCGGCAGCCTCGGCGTATGTCATGTTGCCGCAGGCAATTTCCTGCTGCAAATTCGAGCGTAGCGATGAAGTTCGTTTCTTGGCGGCATCTACTGCCTCCTCGCGCTTCTTCTTGCTGTCGTTGGCAAAGCGCGCCTTGGTGTTCTCGATTTCCTCAAAGTCAGATATCGTTCGCACCGCTGCCCGGATATCGGCAAGTTCCGGATGACTGTTGTTGACTGCAGGATGGTGTCGTGGATAAGGCGGCGGTAGCGTCACCAGTCGCGACACATCAAGATGTGCCGGGTTGGGAGTGTTGGGGGCCGAGTAAGATGAGCCTCCTAGGGAGCTAGGGGGTTGTTGCTGTGCAGTTTGGGTTATTTCGCTAGATGTAGACCCTGTTTCGTGCCATCCCACTTTCTCAGGTGGGTAGACACCATCGGGGTCTCTCTTGCCAGCGCCACCATCAGTGGCGTATGTGTTTGCTGGGCCATCGCTCCACTGCAATGCCTCTCGTCCCTCCTTAGGCACACCCATATACTTGGACTCGCGCCTGGTCCGCTCCATGCTCAGGGATGGCGTGCCGGTCGAGTCAGCCTCCCACCATCTGCTAGCCGGGCGACCACGGGAGTCTTGCTCCAATGCATCGCTTACGCTCATGCT
Organism: Pseudopyricularia javanii; assembly: GCA_031001725.1. NCBI lineage: Eukaryota > Fungi > Ascomycota > Sordariomycetes > Magnaporthales > Pyriculariaceae > Pseudopyricularia > Pseudopyricularia javanii. Next base: position 4,465 of record JARHUK010000603.1, read on the forward strand.
GAGAATGGGCGACAGTGAGGGCATATAATTAGTCGACGACTGTTGCCAGTTCTGGTTGGAAGGGCCCGGCATTCCAGGGGAAGGGGTCAATCCTGCCGAGTTTGGCGCCGAAGTTGCTTTGCCGTGACGGTCAACGGGCGGCTGCGATTCGTCTCGCTGTATGGACCCGACAGATCCATGACGCGACCTGCTGTGCTCAGTCGAGCGAGGAGTATAGTTTGCCACACCAGCCTGTGATGTAACCGAGTCTCGCCTTACAGACATGGGTCGGAACAAATCCCTCGTCAAATCTAGTACCTCAGATCCCATTGCGCCGATCGATGAGGCATATCTCTCTCGTCTCAAACGAGACTCGCTGACGATAAACTCGGCAAACAAGCGAACTCGTTCGGCGTCATCTGCAGCAGATGCCTCCTTGTGAGCGAACGACTGGAAGCGCTCGATCGTTCCTCGACAGAACTGGTCATGGGTCTGCTTCACCACTGCGTCCTTTGTGACATGATGCGGTGACAGCTGGCCAGGTTTGATAGCTTCCAGAGTGAAGCGTGTCTGCGAGCTCGAAGCGGATCTTACTTGCGAATTAGACGCGGATCTCACCTGCGGTGGAGGTGTAGGCAGGGCTTTGGGTGCCATCGGACCGTGGCCTTCGTTAAGTTGATATGGTTTCTGAGGACGGGGAGAAAACGGCGGAGTTTCAAGGTAGTGCGCTGGCGCAGCAGGAGCAGACGCCAATGCTCTGGGTGTCACATTGGGACCGTCATCCGTAGACATTGGCGTTTCCACAACCGACTTGCCGCTACGAGGAGTGCCTCGGCCAATCGTCAGGCGCCTCGACAGTCGGTTGGGATTCGGTATGAAGATGTCGCCCATTTCTCCATTGCCTGCACTCTCGAGCGATGCATCTATCGAGTCGTGTATGCCCCTGGCCCGGCTTTCATTCCTTCTTTCCCGCAAAGTCTTCTCCCCTCGAACAGCACCAGCCCGTATTAGAGATGCGGATCCCGGAGCCGAAGACGACCCATGAGATTCGGGAGGCGGTGGGGTTGGGGAAGATCCGCTCGAACTTTCGACGGCGGTTGGCGGCCTTATAGGCGGAGAGCGACTACGACTTTGGTTGCTCTCCATCTCGTGCCAGTTCGCAGGAGTAGGTGGTACCGGCCCCAAGGCAGTCACCCCACTAGGAGGAGGTCTTCTTGTTGGCGGCGACATTATTGGCTCACTTTCGGTGCTTGGGCGGCATAGGCTTTGAGAACGACCGCCTGGAGGGGGCGGTCCCGGCGGTGGCGGTGGAAGCGGCATGTTTGAGCCCCATCGCACCTGGGAAGCAGATCGCGATCTGGCCGAGGTAGGTGTACCAATTGATCCTGTAGACTGTGTCCTCCTTGCTGCCGGGGGTAGTTGCTGGATTTGTCCAGGTTCGGCTTGTGGCGCCTGTGGTATTTGCAGTGACAGAGGAGCTGGTATGTGTGCGCGAGATACTATTGAGCCGCTGAGTGAGTGAGGCGTATACAGGTTAGGGCCGGCTGGATATCCATCCGGGGGAGTGGTCGCATCAGGTGATTCGCGATCCCTTCTGCGTAGAGATGGAATACCAAATCTCCTATCTCTTGACTCAACTCTGCCAGAGCCTGTGGGTGGAGGTGGGAATGCCTGAGAGTTGGAAGAGTAGTTCTGGTCGGGTGATTGGCGCATGTTGATTGGTAGTGGTGTTGACCTCAGTGCTGATGTGTTTGCAATAGCAACGGGCGAGTTTTCGTACATCTGACCAGAAACTGGCTGCTGGCTCCGAGGAGGAGAGTACGGCGGAGGAGGCAAAGAAGACCCTAAAATAAAACAGTTAGGGGCCGACCGGAAAGGTCGAATCGAGTGACCCATGGATGGCTAGCCTGCGAGTGAAGCTCACCTGTAGACTCGCCAGAGGATGAAAACCTCTGGCTATTACGGTCCGATCCCGGTGCCGGAGAAGCAACCCATTCTTGCGGATTATAAGGCTGGATCGCGCTGACAGGTGTCGGCGTGGCACTGAAGGCATTGTGCGAGGTCATTGACATGGCTGATTGCGGCGTGTTTGCTTGATGTCCATATCCTGCTAGCGACGTGAGCAGAGGGTTGAGGCCGGCGCGCAACCGCGACGTCGGATCACGGACAGCACTCATATTGCCGGTATGGTACGTACGTCCGAGTTGGACGTAGTCAATATGGGCAGATGCGACGAGTGGGGTGAGACCGAAACTCCAGCCAGCCTTTGCCCCTGGGCCTGGAAGCAATGGCCGGTGGTGAGATGGGCGATCCGCAAACAAGCCACTTCCTGGCTAATTCAGGGACGTCCGGCTTTGCGTGGTTTCTCCTTCGCGGGTTCGTGCAGGCTTGGTGTGGCAGCTGGACCAAGCAAAATATCGGAGCGAGGCGACACAAGGTGGTGATGTATGGTGTGTCCGGCGGCAAATAGGAATATTGGCGTTCCTCTCAAAAGTCTCCCGCAATCGCCACGTCCCAAGCCGGAAAGCTCAGACAACAACCTCAGCAGCTCGAGGCGGGGCTAGATCGAATCTTTACCATCCGCAGGTTGGTCTACTATCCAGCCTTTTCAATTTTCTGGTTTTTTTTGTGTTGAACCGATGTTAACACAGGGTCTGGTTTCGTGTGCGTCTGTCTTCTCAGCTGCTGTAACGTCAGGCCACCCCAATATTAAGGTGGTGACTGAAAGACGAAGTGGGTTTGAGATGTCGATCTATCACCTGTAAAGGGAAGGCGTAGAGTGACTGGGAAAAGCACCGAGCCTGAAGTCTTGGGCCCTTTGACAGCACCCGCAAGAACCGATGAGGGTGTGGGTATGGGTGTGAAGGTGTGCCTGCTTGGGCGGGAGGTGCAGCAAGATAAAAGAGATTTGCCAATGGGGGCGCTTCGCGTGCGGTGCTGCCAACAGCGGCCAAGACCACTCTGGTCACGTCGCCAAGGCTAGGTGATTGCTGAACCTTGTGTCTCCCCCGGTGGGGAAGAGGCATCATGATACCATCTTTTTGCAGATGGCCGGTCTGCCGGATCACCGGATGCTGGAAGGGGTCCCTGTTCATGACACGGTTTGAGCTCCTCACAGGCATTTATCTCATTTGTTGAAACTCGGCCAGTTGACTTGGTAGTCCACTGTATTCTGTAGACCGGCTCCATCGCGAGTGCGGCAGCTCAAATTCGACGCAGGGCAGGGACACAGGGTGAGGGGCTGGAAGCAGCTGGGAATATGGTCTGTCTGGTCTGGAAGAAGCTGGTAGCGTAGCCGGGAGGTGTGAGGTGTGGAGGCTGGAAAGATGTACCGTTGATGCGCATGCGAGGGCGGTGATTGGTGAAGGGCAACGACAGTTCAAGGATCTATTATTAGCAGGTGTGAATCTGGAGAGGAGAAGCTCTGCGATTGGCCGGAACTTATGGGGTGGCCGTCCCGGCGCTTAACCTGCATTAGCGGGGTGGATTTCATTTGGGCGACTGGACTGGACCGCTAATGCCCCCCAAGTGTGTGTGTGCAAAAAGCCTCACTGTCACTTTGCTTGCCGACGCCGACACTCTGTTCGTGGCTGGAGGTGTACTGAGGTGTACTGTACCTGACGGAGCATTACCAAACAAAACCGTTCATGTCATTTCCCGGCATTTATCTGCAACAATTAAACTAGTCTAGAGCTGGAATATTGGCATTCCATGTGACTCTGTTATGATGATACGGTATGGGCATGGCTCTATCTGCAGCCCGCCAAGCTGTCTCTCTTCTGCAACTCAAAAGTGTCGATAATAATTATCAGGAAACACCAAAGAGTCATCTTCAGACGTCAAAGCTTCCCCTAGCGCATAGCGGCTTCAAATTACACACGGAAGTAGCTTTCTGGTCCAAAAAGACCCGGAATCACAGAGAACACGACCCCCATCCCACTCGGCGCCAACCTCATCCCGCTCCTCCGCCTTCCCATCCCGTTAACGGTTAAAGTCAGGCGGGCGGACCGAAAACATGCTTAATATCACTGGCAATGCCGTACTTCTGTACTACCCTGGAATGAGTTACACGAATTATGATCCGATGCATTGCTTTCATCCCATGCTCGAAGGACGGGCATACCTAGGTGTCGCCCCCAAAATAAACACTCTCCATCTCATCCCGTGGCTTGCTCTATCGTATCCCTTTGACGATATCCAACCATTCCCTTCTCCTGTTTGTAGATTCAGGCGGTGAACGCCCTTCCACTGCCGCCAAGCTGACGTGCCACTCGGCCTGGACATCTGCCTCCGCTGCAGGCGGACCCTGGGGGCGCTTTCCCCCTGTCGTGGATGGTTGCGACTTTGCCAATCGCGAAAAAGCCGCGTTTTCTTCGATCCATCTCGATATTTATAGTCCGGGATCTTCGAGTGCCGCTCACTAGTCTGTCAAAACATTCAAGTTTTAATTTCTTGATGATGGCTACTTTCCCAGGCAGAGACGATGATCTGCCCCCTCTTGGGGTCCCGGCGGCCCCTTGGCCGACTTGCTGAAGTCAAGGTTGAGGCTAGCGTGTAGCATCCATGTCCATAGGACTTGAAATTGAGATCGCAAACCTAGAAACAGTGTATTGGACGATGTGCATTCTCGGAATTTTTCATTTGGCGCCCCATGTGCCAGCAAGCCTCGACTCTCCCTTGCCTGAACGAGCTGACATCATCAAGATGAAGTTTCGAGGGGATGATTTGCCCAGAAAGTCAGACCTCCAGCCCATATCACGCATTATGATAAAATTAGAAAGATGGCGACCAATGCCTAAGCCATCACATCCGGCGCATCACGCCCCGCCGGGTCTCCCGGCGGCATAGTGCCAGCCCTCCCCTCCCATGTCCTTCCTCATCAGATACGCGTCCTCGGCGGCCCTCAAGACGCCCAGGTCGACGTCCACGATGCTGACCACGTCCTCCTCATTCCCCTCCTCCTGCCCGGCCTCGACGCCACTCCTCATCACGGGCGCCGTCCGCCCCAGCGGGCCGAGTAGCGGGACCGCGACCTGGCTGAGCCCTCCCGCGTTGCAAAACGCGATGGCGACGCAGCTCTCGATAGCCCTGGCCACTGGCACGCTCTCCAGGAACAGCCGCTCGCTCTGGCCCTTGCTGAGACGCCCCGCGTCGCCCGCGTCGTCCATCCACCACCAGCTGGGGACGATGATCAAGTCCGCGCCGTCGGCTACCAGGGCGCGGAACGCCTCCGGGAATGACAGATCCCAGCAAATGAGCATGCCGACGCGGAGGGGCGGGCTCCCCGGACGTAGTGTTGAGCGTGGCAGCCCTGGTGCGTCAAAGGCCGAGTGCGGGGTCGAGCCGGCCGAGGGGGTGAGGTGTGGCCGCTCCGTGTGCCAGAGGTTCTTCTTCTGGTACTTACCCAGGACGTCGCCGGTGCCAGCCTCGAGGAGGTAGGCCATGTTGTGGATCTCAAGCCCTTCCTCGGTCGGCGGATCCTGCGGCGGGTCTGTAGCGTGGGCCTCGCATATGGTCCCAGGGACGATGTGCATGTTGAGCTCCTTGGCGAGCGCCTGGTATCGCTCCACATATGCCGCAGAGGCTGCACACGAAGCGAGGAAGCGCGGGTTTTCTGGTGCCCATGAGGTCAAGTGATACTCGGGAAGTATAGCCAAATGGCAACCGGAGGAGGCGGCTGCCCTGAGATGATCGCTTGCCTTGCAAAAGTTGTGTTCTAGCGCGAGTGGCTGGCGTTTGGTATTAGTTCATGTATATTGACTTGATTCACGCTTTTTTTGCAGCAGGTCAGTTACCTTAGCCTGCATCTGGATAAGGGCAATCTTGATTGTGGACGCCATGGTGAAAAGTGATGGTTTTTATTTCATACGTCGTAGGTGCTGGTGTCGGATAGGCCACTCAAGGACGCTTGGTTAAGAGTGAGATGAACCGAGACCTTGGTAAAAAAAAGATAGCCTCGCATATCCTTGGTAGCCTGATGACTCTTATGACATTTATGGCTCTTATCGTACGTAACAATAGTACAAGCCCTTTTGCCTCGACGTCACTGCTCCATTCACTGCGGGTGCGGGGTTCTCGTACGGATCGTAGTGCATATCGTCGCTTATGCACCTTTGCACACGTACAGCATTGCGCTGATGCTGTCAAATCACGCAGCCAGAATGCGAATAGAAGTTGATTTTCCTTCGAATCAAATCTATCAGATCTGTTTTATTTTTTTTTCCTCATTAACCATTCGTCGTCTAGCGTTCCTTCATACCTCAATGAGCAACTCGGTTGGGTTGCTCTAATATGCTAGCATGTGACGAGGGCATCTGAACACCCATTCGCGATGCGATATTCGTGCCCGATGCCCTCCCGAAAGACCTTCTTCCCTCATCCGCAAACGCCAGCCCCGTCCGACCTGGAACAGCGACTTCAGAGGATAGTTCCGAAGCTGTACACTGTTAGCCACACTATCCCTAAACCTAGTATCCCTGCAACTAGCAGGAAATATGAATAGGAGTTGGCGGATCTTGGAACGCACCCAAAAGTCTTCTTGATGCTCCGCACGTAGTACTCGAGCCAGTTCTGTTTCGTCACCTCCTCTTGGCCGATGGGCACCCCGCTCCAGTTGACGCGCATGGTCGTCACGCCCTCCCGGTCGTTCTGGTCAAACTCGATCTCGAGCTTGGAGAAGTGACCGGCGGGCCATTGTCGCAGCCTCCAGCTCTGCACGATCTTGGTCGGCTCCTGTAGATCTTGAAACTCTCCCTGTACGTTGCCGCCAAACAGCTCAAATTTGGCGCCCTTCTTCGCACCCTCCCACACCTTCGGGGGCTCGCGGGTGAAGGCGGCCAGCCTTTGGGGGTCGGTGAAAGTCTGGTAAAGCTCCGCGGCGGTCGTCCGGAACTCCTCTTGGTCTGTCACGGTGGTCGTGTTGACGACGGTGCCGGTGGCGTTCGCCTGGGCGCTCGTCGAGCTTCCGGTCTTCGCTTGTAACCCAGTGGGCTCGTGGATCTTGGGTGTAGAGAAACCGCTCGCGGGGTTTGAGCCGGGCGCATGCTGGATATCCTTGCCGTGTTCGGCGATGAGGGCCGGGGCAAGCTTGACAAACTCGGCGCGCAGCTTCGGGACCAGCTTGGACCTGACCAGGTCCTTGACAGCTTGTTTCTCGGCGGCGTCGTTGTGGATGTCGATTTCAAACTACGCGACCGTTTAGCCATCGGCGCCGCATTCACAACGTTATCCTGGGGATGGGCCGAAAACGTACTACAAACTCATCCTCCTCAGTGTCATGGGCGACCTCAGGGATGGTGATTGTTCCAGAGGCCTCGCCATCCGCATTTTTACCTGGGAAGGGGCAAAAACCGGTTAGCGCCCGAGTTCAGAACTCTACGACACAACAGACCACTACAAATGCCACAGCATGCAACAGCTAAACCCAAGAATCGGCACGACAAACAGGTGATTGCATTACTATGGATGTAGACTCACCAGAGTACTCAAGAACTAGCTTGACATCAAAGATGGTAATGACCTTGCCCTTGCGCTGGCTGACGTCGACGTCACCGTCCATGCTGACAACCTTGCTAACCTTTGCCTCGACATCGCCATCCTGAACCTCGAGCTTGGTGAGGTTGTCCTGAAACCACTGCTTGGCCCATGGGCCAACGTCCTTGTTGACCCAATGCCAGTTGTTGGGGTTGTGCAGCACCATTGTGAGGGAAACGGCCGAAAAGAGGGGTACACGACTAGTCTGTAGAGAGTTGTCAGTTTCCCTACTCTGGTAGATGGCGTGTTTGTTTGAGTGTGCGAGAACGTCGGGGTTAAGTTTCCGGATCAGAGGTTGGTCAAAAGACCGCAGCTTTATCATCAAGGGTGGGAGTACAAGTCGCCCTATGACTGGTGCCAGCTGATGGTATCATCATTGGAAAAGGAGAAGTGCAAGGTAATGGGAGCCGTTGAGCTGTGCCGAGCAGATGAGAACGTACCTAGAAATGAGAAGAAATGCGCGCGCCAGATATCAACCTAGTTGTGGTACAAAGTCGCTGTGCACAGTCAATCGGAGTTTTTAAAGTGGTAGAGCAAGGAAAGTTGATGTTTGGGAAGACAGATGGAACGAATGGCGAAAGAAAAGAGGTTGCGGCTGGAAAGGACTGAGCTTCCAGAGCATCAGATGGAAGATTCGATCAGCTTCGAGTGGGCTCGCGCCGCGGTGAGAATTCAAGACGCATACTGCCGTTGGCTTAGGTAATTAGGATGGTGCCCAGTGGAAACAGCCCCACACTAGCGGGGCAGGCCTCCTCGCTTCCAGACGCTCCATTCAATGGAAACCAACCCTCCATCCAGTTGGGCTATCGTTCTGCAGTTTAGTGATATGAAAAGATAATAACAGCAACAGTAACGAGAGACCACAGAACAAGAGTTTTGAATGTTGAGATAATGAGAGAGAGGTTCTGCAAGCTTGCACATACAGTAGTGCGAATATATTTACGTGGCAGGTTCCTTTAAAGGGTTCAACCGATCTCAACGCTATTGTTCTCAGTACAAGATATTGCCAGTGTTGTTTTTATAGCATCATTGCCCCCACTATCACCATCAACTGGACAGCCCACCACTCGAGCTTGCACGCGCAGGCGGCGCCGCCGGACGACCTGGTAGACGAGGTTGGGTCTCCGGCCCTGGGAAGCGTGGTTGTTGGCAAGCCGGCATTGGGGGTTGTTTGCGGGTTGTGGGCGCCTGTCGGTGCTGGGATAGTGAATGCAGTCGTGAGCGGCGTTCGAGTCGTCGAGGAACGACTAGTCGTTGAGGTAGTGGTGCGACTGGTCGTCGTGCTACCGCTGCCGCCGCTGCCGTCGCCACTGCCTGTGCCTGTGCCACATTTGCCGCCTATCAGGCAAGTTTCGCCGGCGTCGCAATATCCAGTCAGGCAACAAACCTTGCCCTCTGGTATGCAGCTGTTCCGAAGAAAGTAGCTGTTTGTCAGCGACATACAGTACCCAACCTGTCTATGGCAGGCCTGATGCAGGAAAGGTGAAGAGATAAAGCGGAGGAACTAGGCAGGCAGAGGGGTAAAACTGACCCATTGTTGCATATCTTTTCATCATCACGACAGACACCTAGGCCTGAGCAGGTCTTTCCAATTGGGCAACAGGTATTGGTGCCTGTGCAGTACTCCCCTGTTCGACAGAACCCTCGACTGCATAGTTGATGATTGTCGTCAGCTTCGATACTTGTTTTGAGCCTCCCTGTTTGGAAGCGAACCCGCCAAGGGACTTACCCCGAGCAGCAAACAGATCCAACAGGCATGCAGCCACCATTGCACAGAACCGATCCGGGACTGCATGTACCAGCCTGCCGAGCTGCGATGTGCGAGAGCTCAGCCCTGCCCATCAGTTGTGCGAGAGCTACCTCGGCCATTGGATGGGTCTCGGCAATGACCAGGCTGGTTAACATAGCGAGGCCAGCCAGAATCTTAATCGACACCATTTTGTCGTCTCGAATGGTGTATTTAGTACCTGGACGGGGTCCTTTGTCTTTTCCTGGAGAGAGTGATGAACAGGAAGTTGGCGCTTGCTCGAGAACAGTTTGTATGCTCCGTTCTACAGGTAGTTATCCAGACTGGGAATACTGTTCGAACAAAACCCATATTGATGGTTTTATACTTTGCCATGCCTTTTCGCTCTGCTGTTTTATTTCTATACCCTGGGGCAATTTTGTGTCGTCGGCTACAGTACCCTCGGTCGAGTGATTTATATTGTTACAGTAGCTATTGATGGTTAGCAGCCTCTAGGAAGCCCTGTGGATTGGAGTTCTACAGCACCACGTCAAATATAGTTGGCGGACAGCTTTGCGGCTGAGCGTCTGCTCATGCACCGAGATCGAAATCGGTATCGCCTGTCCTTCAGCTGAGGTGCAGTCATCCTGTGAACCCTCCAGCCAAGTGCAACTGTACCCGAGCGACGAAAAAAAAACTTTCACAACACATAGCCAGCATACCCGTGTCAACAAGATATGCTAGGTACGTACCTATCTTAAATAATAAGAATGTAGAATCGCGATGGTCATGAGGGCACATAGTCTAATTACACTCTTTGTGCTTCATCAACCAAGGAGCCCCCCATCTTGACGGCGAGCCCAAAAGGTGGAAAATTCAGTAACGGGTTCAAATACCCCGGTTGGAGGTAACTACCAGTAAGAAGATGCATTCTGCCCAAGCCAGTTGGCCCCTATTCAGGACCGGATGCGGCCCCTTGAACGCTGGGCATAGAAAGTACCAAGATTATAAAGGAGAGTATAAACTCTTCTCAAGTTAAGGACTTTTCTTGTTTTAATATGCGGCTAGAACTCATATAGGCGTTGAGTGTTGTCACCAGTCTGAATGAAGGCTTGAATATGGGCGGAACAAAGAGATATTATTTTCGCAACCATAAAATGGGAAAAATGAGGAGAATAATAGAGAACGAATATATTCCAAATACTGACTAGCTCAATTGCGTTCTCATCAGTGGTGTCGTCTTGTCTCGCCCACCCAGATTCCATCCCATCCACCCCCCAATTAGTAACTTTATCTCATTCATTCGTCGTAACTCGGGTCTACTATCGTACTACCCGGCCAATTCTATTCTAATAATATACTGCTGGTGTCTGTCTCAAAAGGAGTTTCTCCCCAAAAAGAAACGTGTTCTGCCTTCCCCCCTCAAATGTGACCTCCTAGCTAACTATAACCTCGGATCCCACCAGTCCAAACCCCCCGACAAACATACACCTCCCTCTCGGGCATCTTGCGTGAAAGGCCACGACGTGCGCCTCGATCGAAGCCGTCGCCCCTCCAGGTGAGGTCAGGTTGAAGTCGCCCGTCTGCACCAGCGGGCCCGACGGCCTCTTGTATGGGCCCCTGATGTCGGTCGCCACGGCGTAGTTGACGTTGTACTGCGTCGTGCTGAAGCAGTGGCTGCTGAAAAGGACCACGTACCACCCGTCGCTCGTCCGCACCAGGTTCGGCGCCTCCACCAGCGGGCCGTCCCGCGCCTCCCGGTTCAGAATCTGCACCGCCGCCCCGATCAGGGTGACGCCGTCCGCGGCCACCTCCTGCAGCATTATGGGCGTCGAGACGAGCGGCTCCACCGCGTTGTTGCAGTCGCCCCCGTGGCCCAGAGAGTTGCCGTCGATCTTGTACACGACGTATCGCCTCCCCGTCGACGCGTCAAGGAACCCCGAGGGGTCGATGATGCCGCCGCGGTCTAGACTGCAGGCCAGCGGTTGGTCCAGCGCCTTATACGGCCCGGTTATTGTCGTGCTCGTCGCCGCGCCAAGGCAATGGAATCGTGTGTCACTACCCAGCTCGCCCGAGTAGTACATGACATAACTCCCGTTGCCCAGGATCCTCACGTCCGGTGCCCACGTGTTCGGCCCGCCACTAGTCCAGTTCCCCGGCCGCGGCAGCGGCTCGGTGTTGAGGACAGTCCAGTTCCCCAGCGGGTCCGTTGCGGTCGCCATCTGTATGACCTTGCCGTTGCCGCTGGTCGCAAAGGCGTACCACTTTTTGTCCGTGTCCTGGATGATGGCCGGATCGGGAAAATCGCGGTTCACCGCCGGCTGCTTGGCCACCTGGGGGTTGACGAGCTGCAGCAGGCGGAATTTGCCGTCCTCTAGGTACTTCTCGCAGAGGACTGGTCTGATGAGTACGAGCCATGCCATGCTGGCTGCTCTAATGTTTTTTGTTATCCACATGGTGCTGTCATGTGTTGTTCGATCCTTTCCATAACCACTACACCAGTGTATGATGTCTGGAGCGGTCTTTGCATGTTGAAACTGTTTGTTTTTCTCTTTTACAATTGTGAATAACACCTCTCGATTACATCAGCTAGGAAATCGTGCCCAGGCCACGAAACTAGGCCCAGATACAACTACGTCGCAAGATAATGGCTTATTCCAGGAAAGGAGGTTCTCATCAGTACGTGTCACTTGACAACTGCTGGGCTTGTAGTTACGAAAATACTCGTCGTGTGCGGCAAAACCCAGCTGAAACCGGGAACTCCTAAAGGCCAAGTTGGTCCAGCTTGCTATGGGGCATAGTCGGGTTTGGTATCTGGCTAACTGCCTATCACTCTGGATTTGAACACATAACAGCGTTCTCAAGGTATTTTCCGAAGTGTTTCATCTCTTCTCAACCCGTCCTTCACTTACATAAAACTGTCTATCTGTAATCGTTGTTTGGGGGCTGAAGTTTCCACACTCACACGGCGGGTTCGTTCGGGCAAGTATCTCACGTTGAGTGCTGGACAAACATCCGCAAATGTTCGGGCTGTGGTTCGTGACTTGGAACAAGGAATATGCCACGTCTTGAGATAGGGCCTAGAAGGAAGCTGGTCGTCTCAAATACACCAAGGATTACCCTTGGAAGGCTCACATCAACTGGCCCTGGTCCCCATCATTGCGTTCATTTTCTTCATATGTATTACTACTATTAGTATTAGCCTGTACATGCGGCAAAGCATCAAGGCATACTACTAGGTATCTTAGCTCACGGTTGCGAGTGGTTTGCCGTGGTTTGCCTGATTACGCAGCCCTGTAAAAAAATGTTTACTTGAGATTCATGCAAATACGATATCCCTTTTGCAAATGTTGTCAAATGGCCTTTAAATATACTTAAGTCACACCCAGCCCGAAAAACTAGCATGTTAAGTTGTGTAGCCTTGATTTCTTCAGGCGGCCAATTCGAAGGTCATGTCCTTGATACAGGCAAACGTTGCAGCTGCGCCATCCATTTAGAACAGTTTCGGCCGCCAAACTTCGGTTCCGAATCACACCTTGATGATATATAAGTGGCGACCATGATCAGTCGGTGTCACCGGTTGATCTGAAAAAAAGACGAGTAAGACTAACGGATGTGAAAGAAGAAAATTACAGTATAGCAAGCCCGTCAACACCCATCCTCAAGGCACGATTCTTCTAGGTCAGTATCCAGGGTCGAAAGGAAGCCGAAGCAGTCCCGAGCTGACGCAAATTGCTTCCTTATTTCTTTGTCGGAGCAAATAATATCAGACGACCCGGGAACAATACTAGGGGGTTTTGAGAGTCAGCAAGCACATCTCTCTTTGACATGGAACATGCTCCCAGTGATGGATAAAAACATGCCCGGGGAAAGTTGCCACCTATTCCAACAACCTCAATTCCAGACAACCGTAGAGGTTTTATCCGTCAATTTCAAGAGGACTTCGTCTGGGCTCATTCATGGTATCAAAATATGTCCTGAATCTGTAAGCCACAGGAGCATACCAACCAGCTTCTTTTTGCCACTGCATGACGGCTGAACCGACCCAGATGTCTTCGATCTCCTAAGCAGGACTTTTTATTCGTGTAATATTGAGGTGACAGAGGTTTCTAAATATCCAGTCGTCGAAGAGACCAAGATATCCAGCCCGCTATCCACTGGAGTAGGGGACAAAGGGAACATCCAACTACCGCCCATCCCTTCTGATGTGGCCTTCGGAGTCAGATCTCGAATTCCTTTGTCCGCCCTGTAGTCGCCACCCTCTCAAGTCGAGTCCAGACCCAAAAGACTTTACAGAATGAGGACGTTCGGCCGGCCCTGAAAACTGTCACGGATCAAAAGAGGAGGAGGTAAGACGTCGGACTGCACATTTCCGGACGAGGTCTTTGTCTGGGTCGGCTGGATAAGCTGCTACAAGAACCTGCTGGTGGCCTGATCGAAATATCCTGGGATTATGACTTTATGATTGCCCATTCCTACTGTTGTTGAGCCCTGATGATACAGGCATACCGACCTCAGTGATTGACATCCTACCAAGTCCCGGCCTAAAGAAACCGAATACGTTTTCCACACTCCACGAAAAGCAAGCTTACAAAAAGCCAGAGCAACAAAAAAAAGCAGACCAATCGCAAGCCATGTTCATTAAGCTGTCCATCGTGGCCTTGCTAGCGATCTTCCTCCTCAGTTACCCAGTCCGGACGGCCGGAATTCCACTTGCTCCCGCCGTGGTCAGCGTAGCGAACCAGCACCCCGCCATCACCCAGCGCCGCGGCGAGCACGCCCAGGCGGTCATCGTCGCTGTCGAGGGGGCGGATATACACCCAGGCGACAAAGCGAAGATCGCAGACCGAGCCGGGCCAAGGTGGCCAGGCTCCGGACTCGCAAGAAGATCAGGCGGCTGCGGCTGCGGCGGGTGGAGGTGCGGCTTGCCGAGAAAAGGGGTCCACGAGTGCCTCGATCTGCGCGATTTGCCCTTCTTTGATGAGTTTACATTTTGTTTTGGTTCCTCCACATAGTCGACTGCCTTGCGAGAAACTTTGATAAACGGACGACTGTTCCAACAAGTACTGCACCATCTTTGCAAAATATCCATATCCGCGATTACAGTAAAAATATGTCAATAACAATGATAAAACCTCAAAAATAACTATCCTAACGCCATTAACCCCAGCCTTGAAGTGGTCTTTGAGTTTTTCTTTGTGGTGGAGAAATACACTTTTCCGGCGCCGTTGACAAGTATGTCCAACTACAAACTGCCCTATATCGACCGAGCTGGGAATATCACACATTGTCAGATGCTTATTGCAACAGGAAGAAAAATTCGATTCGGAGCAGACTTAGACAGCCGTGGCTGTCTAGTCGCTGTCGTCGGCGCCAGCCTTGGAAGCCCTCTTCTCCTTCTTCTCCTTCTTCCTGCGCTTGCGCTCGGCCTTCTCCTCTGCCGTCTCGCCCTCGTGCTTCGACTTGCGCTTCTTGCCGTCGTCGGCATCCTCAGCCTCAGCCTCCTTGGCTTCAGGGGCAGGCAGGGCCTTGGCCGGGGTCTCGGTGGCGGGAGAGGCGGCGGCATCAGCGGCAGCCTCAGGCGGGGGAGCCGAGTAGTCCTTGTAGCCCTGAGTCCACTTGGCCGGGGTGGCCTCGTTGGGCCGGCCGAACTTGTCGAGCTTGCCATCCGCTTTGAGCTTCTTCTTCTCGCCGGCGACCGGACCAAGACCCCAGCGGCGGGGGTACAGGTCGCGCTCCATAATGCAGCGCTTGACCTTTGCGACGACTCCGTGGTCGCAAGAGGAGATCTCGACCGTTGACATCTGAGCGATACCGATGGCAATAGCCTCGCCCTTGGTGGTCATCAGGACAACCTCCTCGTGGAGCTCAATATCGGACTCTGCAACGTAGTAAAACTTGAGTTAGTGAACCATTCGCACTCGATCGCATCCTATATCCTGGAACGACTTACCATATCTCAGAAGACCAGGCAACATGAGCTTAGCGCCATAGCAAACGGCGTTGACAGCGCTGTCCTTGACCACAAGTCGCTTGTAGGTCGTGAGCAAAGTCTCCAGAGGCTGGATGACCTTCCTCAGGTACGACTCGTCACGGGTGTTGTCCATCAGCCACTGGGCGTCAAGGACGTCGTGGAGCGTGTGCAGATCCTTTGTCTCGTCCATAGCACCACTCCTGACACGGCGAAGCTCCTGCATGTGGGCTCCAACACCTAGCATGAGACCCAGGTGGACACACAGCGTCCGGATGTAGGTTCCAGCCTCGCAGCTGACCCAGAACACACCGAGGTGGCGGTCATTGTCGAACTCGATGAGCTTGCTCTCGTGAACGGTACGGATACGAAGCTGGCGCTTGACGGCCGAGATGAGGGGAGGACGCTGGAAGAGCGCACCCGTCAAGGTCTCGAGGGCGCGCGCGAATTCGGGCTCTCCGCCGGGGACCTTGTCGTGGAGGCGAATCACACAGACGTACTCCTTTCCTGCACCTTGCTGCGACTTGACCAGCCTGGTTGCACGGTCGATGCACACGATCAAACACCCTGTAACCTTGGGGTCAAGGGTACCGCTGTGTCCCGTCTTCTCACACCTAAATAGCCCAGCCCAATGGTATTAGTGCTGTTTCCACGTGAAGGGACGAGGGAGAAGAGCCGAGTCCTACCTGAGGATCCTCTTGATCCAGGCGACGACTTCGTGACTGGAAGGGTTGGCGGGCTTGTCAAGGTTGATCACGCCGGAGCTGATGTATGACTTGATGTCTCTGCGCAGGGGCGTGCTGCCATTGGGGATCGGTGTGAAGTGGCCGGTCCGAATGTGCACTGTGAAAGGAGACGGTCGCTCATGTTAGCAGGCTGTTTATGCCGGGCGATGGATCGGGAAGGGCCGACGCGACGCGCGATTCGGCGGGGGACGGAGCTGCAGACGCACGTTTGCCATAGTTTTTGAGAAGAAGCGGCCAGCTGCTAGTGTCAAGGGCAGGGGTGACCTGCTCGGGCTTGATGCTGAACTCCTCATCAACGTCCTCGTCCCTCCTCGCCACGGCGAGAGCGTCTTTGTTGGCGCCCATGTCGATTGTCTTATGGTGACTCGGCTTTTCTTTGACCAGTCAATGTTGCAGCTCTGGGCCACAATCTGAGGGGGACAATGGGACTCTGTCCACAGATTGAATCGCACACTAGGGATGTAGGTGCGAAGTGGCCTAGCTGGGCGTTCCTGGCGTACTTTGTTCGTCGCGATATTTGATAGCTCCAATCTCAATGGAGTTGAGCTTCCAATTTTTTTTTTTTCTTCCCCTGCCGGCCGCCCACCGAAAAGCCAGTGGAGCTCGAAGATTCCCCACATATGCACCTAATTTTTGTGTGGCACAGTGTGGCTAGACTTATCGATTGTAAAATCCAAGCCACATGGGCTGATCCACAAACGCACGTGAGAAAAGTGGCTTGAGTGGATACTGACCTGGAGATCGCAGTCGATAACGATAACATGACCCTGGGCTCCATCTTTTATATTTCACGCTATTCTAGAACGGAATAGCCTCCTCTCTTCTCCTTGCCAGCCATTTCGAACGACACTCACACTCTTTAGTTACCCACCCACCTACCTACTTTGAGACTATTTGAGCCGGCCTCGGTACTAACATCACAAATCCTGCCTAATTGATCTGGTGCCTGGACCTGGATAGACTTTGCCTTCCATGTCATCATTGACTCGTGACGTTGTGTTCCCTCCGCCCGATTCCTGTCAACCAAACCGTTGCCTGCCGGTGCCCACGACGGCCGTTGTCGAAGCTGGGCCCGTTCGTCAGCAAGGGTCAAAAATTGCCGATAGGTATGCGGCTCCATCTTTTGCCGACATGCGCCATACTAGTAGTTTCTGTGTTACATTGCGCCTCGTGTTGCTTCTTGGGGGTCCTTGAAATCCTGGACTTATCAATGATGAACACCCCGAGACCACCAAGTATATCCGTGCGGGCTTCAGCAGTGGTGACTCTCCATGAAAAGCCGTGCTCGAAGCGAGGGCAAGCTCGCTTCAAGTCCCACAGTCAGCTTTGAACGGGTTACTTTTCGAAGCTCGGCTACAGCCGCTTCCGACCGTGCACCAGAGGTGACAAACAGTGGTGGTTTGTTTACTCGTCTCCAAACTATCGCGCTAGTTCTGGAGTCTACAGTACTTAGGTTCGGGCTCGACCTTACTACGGTCAGTACCTTACTCGGGCCAGCACGCAGCTCCGTCACAATAATTATCGACTTATATCACGACGGAGTGCTTTCAATCACTGCTCGAATCCTTCGCCCGCTACGAAAAAAAGAAACCAGTTTTTCTTGTACTATGTAATGAGGTAGTCGTTGAAAAATACCAGGGTCATAATCACGTAATGCCGGGTGGCATCCGACTTAGATCCGGGGCGTAGTCCCAAGTCAGGCCTAGGTAGGCGGACTATCTCTCCTAGAACCCCAGGCTCTCCGCTACTACATAGAACCAGCCCTGTCCAAGCAAGACAAAAGGACGGGCGTCCCGACAATTTCGATCGATGAGTCCTTGACTTGGTCATCCACGATCGCGCACCAGTGGAACCGATCCCTAAAGGGGTTCTCTTGACCGGTGTGTGCCCTACCGAGGCGATGCCCATACCGTCTTGTTCGTTTTGCTACCCATGTTCTGATATGAAATTTCTTCGTCATTTCAGGAATGTGACTTATCATCTCCCCTGTCGTATCGCGTACCATGTGCAGTTTGTCGAGGCACATTACTCGCACAACGGCCGTGAACATATTACATATTACAGGGCTGATCCCAGCCTTGTTGACAAGACAATGGCGTGAACCTGAGTTGTCTGGTTCCCTCATGTCATCCCATTAGCTCGGGTCGAGCTTTGCTCGCTTCGTCCGTCCTTTCAGCTGAAGAATAATGATATGGGCTGCTTTCGCTAGACCTAGGTCTAGTGCAACTGTTCCGTCCTTCTTGGAGCATGCTAAAAAAGAAAAAGTCTTGCGATGCTTCGATGGGGAGGGGCCCTTGTTGTCTTGCCCAAGTTGAACGTGGGCGTTATGGCCTCATGAGGCTGCATTGGTCCAAAGGTAAACAAACCCTTGACAGATTCGCAAACAGCAAGCGAGGGCAGATGAATGAATAACATACCTACTATACTCGGTATGGCACTGGCACGCAGATCATATTCTTGTCTTAAAAGTCTGAAATTCCTAGGATTTATTTATTTATTGGGTCCCCTCGAGGCCCAAGCTGCACGGAACAAAAAGGACTAGTCACTTCTCCCTCGGACTGTCTTACGCTCGGCGGTTGCCACCACGCGTGGGGAAAGCCAGCTTCTATTTACTATTAAAGTCCCAGCTATTGCCGTTCAGCATCTTCCAGCTTGGAGACCTGATGGCTATGCTGTTTTCTCCTACCCCTAGCTTTGTTTCTTTGATCCCCGCTGCAAAAAAGGCCACGAGAACGTTCTAGTAGTAAGACACAGCGGTGCTATTTGTTGAACTCTATTTGATAAATCCCCAAGGCCCCATATCATCACTGGACGCTCTCAGCGATGAACCTTGTTTCCGTCAAGGGGCTGTATAGCTTCGATGGTGATGAGGGCGCCGACATTCCCGACATACCATTACGAAGAAGGCCGTTGGAAAAGGGGCGAGCATCAAGCGATAGGGACCTAATCCAAACTGCCGCGACGTTGGATGACATCTTAGCGGGAACGAGAGACCAATACATACCAAGATCAGCTAGCTCACTAAGCCACAGTGCGCCGAGACACAGCGAGAACGGAAACAGAGACGGGTACGGCGTTCCTTGCGACATTTCTTCTGCTTCTTCCCCTCGGGAAAACCTCAGGAGTCCCATGAAGTTTGCGCCCGTCTTCTGATTAGAGCTCCCCGCCCGCCCGCTGACCACACACGACAGATTCCCTCCGAGTTCCAGACAAAGGCCACCAAGCAGGGTCCGCTCGCCATTCGAGCCAGAAAGGCCCATGACCATGTCCTCCCAAACGCCACCGGGCTCGTCATACCAGCCCAGCATTCTCTCCACAAAGTCCAAGGCCGCCTCCTCGGCGTCAACCTACTTGAACACCGCAGCCTCCCTGGCCGCCCTACAGACAAAGGCCGGCGACGACGATGTGGCCCTCGAGCCGTTGCAGGAGGAGGACCTGGACCCGGGCAGCTTCGACCTCGTCGCGCCCGCCGTCGGCCTGGGCGTGTACTCGCTCGAGACGCGGTCTGAGCTGCTCTTCTCCCGGGCGCACCTGCAAAAAATCTTCGACGACCCCCTGCTACTGCAGCGCTTCACGGGGTTCCTGAGCGCCCAGCGGCCCGCGTCGCTGCCGCTGCTGATTTACTACCTTGACGCGCTCAAGGCCGTGCGGGCGCTGGCCTACTCCAACGCCATCGTCGAGGCCCTCGAGCCGCTGAAGGGCCACGACTTTACGGGCCACGAGGTCACGGCCTCGGTCAACGAGTCGCTGAGGCGGCGCGCCGAGACGGCCTTCGAGGCCCTTGCCAGGGACGACCTACCCGCCTATATCACAAGCGTGTGGATCCAGACGGTGAGCTTGTCGATCAGGAAGCGCATCACGGGAACGCTGCCACCGCACCTCCGCGAGATGTCCGAGGGGCTGGCTGAGGTATTTTGCCTGACCGATCCTTCCCGGCACGATAACCCCATTGTTTTTGCGTCCGAAGGTGAGTTTGCATCACCCGATCCCCCGAAGTGGTTTTTGTGAACTCGAAGCCATTGCCACTGTCAATGTCAGATCCAAAGCTGACCCTATGGAATAGAGTTTCACCGCACAACGCAGTATGGAATGAACTACGTCCTTGGCAAGAATTGCAGATTCCTGCAGGGACCGAAGACAAATCCCTTCTCTGTCAAGCGCATCAGGGACAAGATCACCGCAGGCCAAGAGCACTATGAGACGTTCTTGAACTACAGGAGGGATGGATCCCCGTTCATGTAAGTTGGCGCCCGTTGCATTGGCGACCCTCTGCCTCGTGCTCGCAACCAGCTGACAAGCGACCCCCTTAAAACAGGAATCTTCTCATGGTTGCGCCACTGTATGACAGCCGCGGCACGATCCGCTACTTCATCGGCGCGCAAGTCGACGTCTCGGGCCTGGCAAAGGACTGCGTGGGCCTCGAGTCTCTACGGCGCCTGGTCGACGATACCGAAGACTCCAAGGACGCAAAGAAGTCCTCGAACGAAGAAACAGAGGCATCACAACCACCGCGCCCCGAGACCAAGGGCGATGAGATCCGCCAGCTCTGCGAGATGTTCAACATGCAGGAGCTCGAGACGGTGCGTAAGCACGGCGGTGCCTTGCACCGAATCCACGCGCACCACGAGCACCTCGAGCCCGGTGGCCCCTCGTCGGACAACCACCACAACCCGCAGCAGACGCAGAACTGGCACAGGCCGCGCGTGGTGATCCGGGACGAGGCGAGCAGCATCGGCGGCGGCGACAGCAGCAATGAGGGAGACGACGACGACATCCATCACAACAGCGGCGCAGCACCAGCCGAGCGCTCAGGGAGACTATCCGCAGCCGCCCTGCACCACCAGCTCCCCACGACCCCATCCGCCAGCCCATCCGCCGGTGGCAGACTATCGGGCGTGTACGAGAACTACCTCCTCGTCCGGCCGTACCCGAACCTAAAGATCCTCTTCGCCAGCCCGAGCCTCCGCGTACCGGGGATACTGCAGAGCCACTTCATGAGTAAAATCGGGGGCTCGGCCCGCGTGCGCGACGAGCTGACGGCCGCGCTAGCCGAGGGTCACGGCGTAACGGCCAAAGTGCGCTGGATAGCTTCGGCCAAGACGGGTGAGGGCCGTCATAGGTGGATCCACTGCACGCCGCTGCTGGGCGGCAACGGCGCCATCGGCGTGTGGATGGTCGTCATCACTGAAGATGAGGATAGTAGCAGCGGGGCGGGAGGGACCTCGTCATCCAGGAGGATTAGGGATGCGCCCCCAGTTGATGTGGGGGACGGCTTGAGACGGGGTTCTAGGAAGACCGCTGGCGGGATATACGGAGACGAGGTCTACGCTGGACCAGTTGAGTCTAGGGCCGGTAGCAGCTTGAACATGCCGTTTCGGGAGTTGAACGGCGCCGGCGGAACTCGGTCGAGCTCACCATATACGCTCAGGATAGGTGAAGAATAATGGCCCGCAAGGATGAGTGTTGTATACTTGTTGATAATGTCTTAGCCTGATTTGATGATGTATCCAATAGTTAGCAGTGTTTTCCTCATAATCCACAGTCTGGACTGGAACGAAGCAAAGCACAAACAAAGCCTTTCCTGTATATTTCATAAAAAGCAACACCTCAAAGCTGCCTTCTCCAAGGCCCT
>JARHUK010000604.1:0-13211 GCA_031001725.1 Pseudopyricularia javanii
ACATATGATAGTGATGGGCGCAGCCCTCAAGGGTCCTCAAGGGGGGTTAACGGGGCTGTGGTTCTCATATGACGATCTTCGGTATAAGTTCTCCGGCTTTAACAAATAATCATGTTTGGTTGGACCACTTGACGCGTGGTGAACTGGGGCCAGGATCCCACTTCCCGGTATTCTTTAGTACAGGGGGTTTGCAAGTTCCACCAAGTTCAGAGAACCCGCTTTTCGTACTAAAACTCACTTACTGTACTACCGGATTCGCCTTGGGAATATTGTAACAGTTTCGAATTCCCATGCTGGTAATCTTACCCGATTTCGTCGTTAAGCGATTTTTGAATGCTGCAATTAACAGAGGAAGTACATAGACAGAAGCAATTATGCCCCCACGTTTCCGTGTTCATGCGTAGCAAGCCTGCTAGCATCAAAGATGTGTCTCCCTCGTAAAATCCAAGTCTTCGGGTCCTGTAACGCTAGATGGAGACAAGAAGCCACAAGACACCCCAGCTCTGCGGGCACCCAATGCAAGATAATGGAAAGGTGACATTCCGATCGATGGACACATAGATGCAGGGTTTCCACATCTCGCCAGGATTTGCCCAAGGGATGCCTTGACGGTGTATCGAACAATATCATGCGAAAGATGTGGATGGGTAATGCGGAAAGGCAGACTTACACCAAGTCGCAGAGAGGTAGTAAGGGGCACAGACGGACGCAGCTGAAAGACATGGGGCTAATTACTGGGGAGCCGCAGATGGCGACGGGCTAACCGAGTCTCCGGAGATCTTTGACGGACGACAGATAATCTTATACTAGAAGGAAAAATGATATTTAAGATCGAGTTCTCGCTGCTCATAATGACCTTCTAGCCTCTCTTTTGCTCATCAGCAGCAGCAGCATTCAGCTCGGTGTTGGTTGGTCTCTCGTTTTTTACCAACATCCTTTCTTTTTCACAAACTCCTCCAAGGCTATCACTCCTCCTAGTGTAAACTCTCGCTCATCTCCCACATTTTATAACCCATCATCATCAAAGTTCCTTACACCTCTTCCACAATGCGTCGCTCAGCAATCTTGGACCTCCTCCTAGCCGCCGCCCAGGCACAGGCGCTCAACGTTAAAGCCCACGCTGAAAGCAGATCCCCTGTTCGCGGAGGACCAGCTACCATCCCCACCACTGATTCCTCCGTTTCCAAGAGGGATACCACTTGCTCCGGCAACACGGCCACCACCCGCTCCACGTGGTGCGACTATGACATTAACACGGATTGGTACACGGAATATCCTACCACCGGCGTGACCCGGGAATACTGGCTCGTCCTTTCCGACCACGAGACAGTCTCCCCTGACGGAGTCTCCCGTTATGCCCAGTCTATCAACGGATCCATTCCAGGCCCAACCTTGTACGGCGATTGGGGTGACGAATTCATTGTCCACCTAACCAACAACCTAACGCAATCCACCAATGGAACGTCGATGCATTTCCACGGCATGCGCCAACTTAACACCGTCCAAAACGACGGTGTTACCAGCATTACCCAATGCCCTACTGTCCCCGGCGGTTCTATGACTTACAAGTGGCAGGCGACCCAGTACGGATCGAGTTGGTACCATTCCCACTTCGCCCTGCAGGCGTGGGAAGGGTTTTTCGGCGGCATTGTAATCAATGGCCCGGCCAGTGCCAACTACGATGAAGACCTTGGTCTCCTTTTCCTCAACGATTGGTCGCATGAAACCCCTGATCAGCTCTTCCATGAGGCTGAGTCTGGCGGCCCACCTACCCTGAGCAACGCCTTAATCAACGGAACTAATGTCTACGGCGCCGACGGCGACTCCACCCAAACCGGTTCCCGCTTCTCCACCCAGGTCACATCCGGCACTTCGTACCGTCTCCGCTTAGTTAACGGTGCTATCGACACCCATTTCAGATTCGGGATCGATAACCACACCTTGACTGTCATCGCCGCCGACCTCGTCCCCATCACTCCTTACACCACCGACATGATCAGCATTGGAATCGGTGAGCGCTACGACGTTATTGTCACTGCCGACCAGGCCTCCGTCGCCACAGACTTTTGGATGCGCGCTATCCCCCAGTCCGCCTGTTCCGATGTCGAGTCGCCTGACAACATCAAGGGTATTTGGTCATATGGTTCCACGGTCGGCACCCCGACCACTACCGGCTACGAGTACACCGACAGCTGTGACGACGAGCCCGTCTCCTCCCTGGTCCCCGTCTTGGCCAAGGACGTCAGCACCGCCACCTTTACCGATTCGGAGCCCGTGACGCTCGGCATTAACACCAACAATGTTTTCCGCTGGTACATGAACGGCACGACTATGGAGGTTGACTGGGCCAACCCGACCCTGCGCCAGGTTTACAACGAGGTGACTACCTACGAAACCTCCAACGCTATCGTTGAGCTTGACGCCACGTCAGGCGATGACTGGGCATACGCCATCATCGAAACCACCATGACTGTTGCACACCCCATCCATCTCCACGGCCACGACTTTGCCATCATCGCCCAGGGTTCTGGTACTTACGACGCCACCAACGCCACAATGACCAACCTTATCAACCCCATTCGCCGTGACACCGCCATGCTCCCCGGTGCCGGCTACCTCGTCATTGCCTTCCAGACCGACAACCCGGGCGCTTGGCTGATGCACTGCCACATTGGATGGCACACAAGCGAGGGCTTGGCCATCCAGTTCCTGAGCCGCAAGGCCGAGATCTTGAGCCAAAACCTGATTGATAACGACGTCATGAACTCGACCTGCACGGCCTGGGAGGATCACATCTCCCAGTACAGCATCGAGCTGACAGACTCTGGTATCTAAGCTTTCGGGCCTGAAGTTGGTTGGTGACCTGTTTCTTGTTAAGTACGGGTTGGTTTCTTTTGAATTGGGTTTCGTACCTTCACTGTTGTTAGAGGTTTCTTTTTGTCAGCTCTTTTGTCTACCTGTTTGCCTTTCTGCCTGCTTGATAGAAATGCGTGTTATTTAGTTATTATCAGTCAAAATATCAATATCTTTGCTTCGAAGTGTGAAGTTGTAATTAGCATTCCAACGAAAAGGACAGCGCTACTTGAGTGAGAGCTCGACTTGGTCCAGTCTACGACGAAACCTAGCGAATATGCGGTAAACATAAAAGGATGCGATTGCCTCTTAGGCCAAAAAGGCCGGCGCGTTCATCGTTATCGTGCCGAGGCCCAATGAGTACTGTACTTCCGTATGCTGGATCTCAACGTTTGGACGCCCAAGAGAAACTGAAAGCCGGCGAGCAAACGACCTATATTTACTGTTTCCAAAACTAAACCTTCTTCAACTTTGCAATTATAACATCGCAGAAGCCAACAATGCTCGACGCATTAATAATCTCAAAGGTAGCTAGGACGCAGTGAAGCTCGGCTCGGACCCAGTTTCGAATCTCGACTGCGGCCATTGAATCGATGCCAAATGCCGACAGCGGCCTCTCAATGTCAACCTGCTCAATCTCCAGTCGCAGCGTTTTGGCAAAGTAGGAAGCCACCACACGTACCATTGCAGCCTTGATAACTGCAGGCTGCATCACCTTGGACGACCACAGCACAAGCTGTAGCTCACGTAGGTCTTTGCTGTCCGAGTTGTGTTTCGCGCCGCTCGCACCCCCGGACCCTTGCGCACCTCCAGACGAGCCGCCGCCGCCGGCTTTGGAGCTGGGAATGTTGAATAGTGCGGAGAAACGAGGGTCTTTGATCAGGTCTGACTGATCTGGCTGTGGCACAGTCAGGCCCGTGATGATCTGGCAGGACTCTGGTGAAATAACCCCCTCGTATGGCCTCATCTGCCTCTCTTGCTGCAGCAAACATAGCTGGACGATCTTTCGCAGAAGTCGCTCGTTGACGGGGGTAAGAGTGTCGCCTGCAGTCACTTTGGACAGGTAGTCGCTGCCGGTGGCGTCATCAATTGACGAGTTTAAAGTGGTCGCCTGCTGGCTCGCAATGTAGCCGACATCTTCAACAGCTCCCAGATCCACGGCGCATGCTGGAAGTCCCATTGAACGACGGTGAGTTGCGAGTGCGTCCAGCACGGCATTCCCTGCTGCGTAGTTTGCCTGGCCTTTTCCGCCAACGATGCCAGAAATGCTTGACAGTAGCGAGAAAAAGTCGAGTTTCAGGTTAAGATCCAGCGCGGCTCGATGCAGGTTAAGAGCACCGGCAATCTTGCAGCCTGTAGCCTCGTGGTATTCGGTCACGGTCATGGTTGTAAACGGTCGGTCCTATTGACGACGCATTAGCATAAGAGTGAATGGGAAAAAATAAACAGAATAAAAAAGACAATCATGATCTGGCTTACTCTTAGAACCATAGCTCCGTGTAGGACGCTACCAATGGGCATCTTTGTCTTGGTGAATGCCTCTTTGACCTCCTCAAGCGAGGTCACATTGGCCCGGAGCACATCGAGGTGACAGCCCAGTGATTTCAATGTGCAACGCACTTTGCTTGGTACACTGCCGCTGCGCGAAAGCGATGCAATGTTCTTCGCACCCAGCTCCTTGGCAAGGTATACAGCTAAACTCCCGCCTAGTCCGGCGAGACCTCCCACGATGAGATGACACACATCTGGTCGGAGCTGGGATGGAACGTGCGGCAGTTGACGGATCTGCACAACGGTCCCCGACTCTGTCTCTCCATTTTGATCGCCCGACTCCTTTGCAGCTGCCGGGGCGTTGCGAGACACCACGAGCTTGCCCATGTGTTTGCCCTGTCTCAGGAAGCGGAAAGCGTCGGCCACGCCAGAGAAGGGGAAGATGTGGCGTGGGAAAATGGGTTTAATGGCACCCTTTTCCAGCAGGCGGAACATTTCTGCCATGACAATCGCGATGGTCGCATCAGGGAAGAATCGGGGCGAAGTATCCAGAGCGCGGTAGGACACATTTCGCGTAAATGGCTCCATGGGCAGGGCGTTTCGCGCCAGCATGTCTTTCCTGCCGATCTCGACAAAGGTCCCGTTAGGGGCAAGCAGGTGCCAGGAGGCCTCGAGCAGTGGTCCCACGAGAGCGTTAAGCACAATATCTACTCCGTCGCCATTTGTGAGCTGGCGAATGCCTTCGGCAAAATCAGGGGTGCGCGACGAAAAGATATGGTCCGCTGGAATGTCCAACTCGTCAACCAAGATCTTCTTCTTCTCATCGTTGCCAACCGTGGCAAAGATCTCGACACCACCGACACTTTTGCACAGCTGGATTGCCGCATTCCCCACGCCGCCAGTGGCCGAGTGGATGAGGACTCGCATTCCACTTCGAAGGCCGCCGAGATTGAATAGGGCGTACATGGAGGTGATATATACGGTGCACAGGGTGGCCGCTTCTTCAAAGCTCATGGAGTCGGGGATGACGTGGACGCGCTCTGTAGTGGCACGCATGCGGTTTGCGAGTGAAGCACGGTTGAAAACAACGACGCGCTGGCCGGGCTTGATGCTTGTCACGTCGGGGGCAACGCGCACCACGGTGCCAGCAGCTTCCTCGCCGAGCCGGTACTCATCGGCAGGTACTACGCCCATGGTGACGACAACATCCTTATAGTTAAGACCAGCTGCTTCCACTTGGATCTCGACGTGGTTAGGCGGAAGCTCGGCCGAGACCGCTGTCTCAGCGAAACACAGTGAGTCGATGTTTCCCAGACGCTCGGCTCGGAGTTGCACATAGACCGAGGGAACATCTGTAGACTTGAACAAGTCTCTTTCGTAAACATCGGCACGCTCCTGTTTGGCCTTGTTGAGTGCAGGGTCTGGCAATATACGGCTGACGTGCAGGATTCCTTGACGCTCGACAAATTCGGATTCCGCTTTCCGGTTCCCACTATCAGGGGATAATAGCTGCTTTAGGCACAGGTCGATCGGGTCGACGTTATAGGCGCCACCCGGGGTCGCACACGGGCTCATATCCAAGCTGGTCAAACGCAAGTGAGGCTCTTCTCGTCGGATAGAGCGGAAAAGTCCGTTGATGGCAGCTCGTTCCGGGTG
Source organism: Pseudopyricularia javanii (assembly GCA_031001725.1). Classification (NCBI taxonomy): domain Eukaryota; kingdom Fungi; phylum Ascomycota; class Sordariomycetes; order Magnaporthales; family Pyriculariaceae; genus Pseudopyricularia; species Pseudopyricularia javanii. The sequence goes on from JARHUK010000604.1 coordinate 6,001, forward strand.
AATGGCTTGGTCTGTCTTCTCTTTGCCGAGATTATTAAAGCCCACGGCACCCGTTGTGGCCCACAGGATCCGGCATTCCTGTGCGACAAGTACCTGGATAGCGTCCCATTGACTTTTGCTGACTTGTGACATGACCGGTTCGTACAGTTCATCGCACACTAGCACGACACTGCCTTCCTTGACTTGGCTAGCACTATCCACGTTGCTGAGAGAAACACTCCAGCCAGCTTCCTTAAGCTCATCTCGAAGGGTAGATGAATGGCTCTGAAGCGCTTGGTTGAGATGGAAGACCGTCACTGACTTTTCACTAGTCGAAGGCGCTGGCGAAACTGAACCTTTACAGAGAAGAAGCATCGTGCGGCCATCGGCAACCTCCTCCGGCAACGCCAGAATCATCTCAAACCCTGCTGCTTGCGCTGAAATTTTTACAGACTCGAGAACAGACTGTGAGTCGCCAGGGTCGATGATCAAGACAGCAAAGGCAGCGCTGTCTAAGCGCATCCCATCGAAAACTGTCTTTAACATGTTGCCCAGGCTCACCTCCGCACCGATTAGCTCTGAGTCGAGCTTTAAAATGACCAGATCATATGCATCATCTCCGGGGAGTGCAGTTCCGGTCATAGAAACATCCGCAAGAGTGAAGCTTGCATTGGCTAACAGTGAGTAGCAATCTTGAGCCGCCAGCAGTGTCTCTGGCTCCGCTGAGACGAAGTGGTATGAAGCGCAAACGTCCGCCCGGACCTGGTTGCATCCCGCGTCAGGGTTGCTGTCAGGTAGCCAGTAAAGACGAACAGCAGCACCTTCGCCATGGCTGGCAACGTTTTTCTCGCTAGTACCAATCTCGAGCACCTTAGGGTACGGCGACTTGTGGCAGATCAAGTCCAGAACAAACTGAACTTTGTCCTCCCATCCAGAAGTTGGTCTCAAAGTTTCCAGATGCTGTTGGCTGAGAAAGAACACGTCAGCCTTCCATGCAAGACCATGGTAGACATGCCGCAGGGTAAGATCTTCCTGTGCATCTACACGGTTCCAGTGAAAGCCCCTAATCTGCAAGAGGTGTGCGCCATCCACGGCGTCGTAAACGTCGCAAGACCCAACACTGTCTTCGGGAACGCCGGGACGGCGGGCACCCGTGGGTCGGACACTTGAAACCACTAATGCGTGGTTTTCCGGGTTGGGCTTGGTCCTAGGGCGGACGGTCATCGTGATGCTCTCGATGAGCGGCGGCACCGTCACGACCTTGACGGCGGCGCGATCTCCTTTCCACAGGGCCGGAATAAATGCCTGTGTGGCCGAATCAAAAGCCACGGGGTGTAATGTTCCTCGCGTCTCGTACCACGGCTGCATAGGCTTCGACTTGACATCGCCATCATCACCCTTGCTGGAGAGGAAAGGCGCGTCCATGGACAACAGATTCCGAGTTTCTGATTTGCCTGGCGTGCACTCCACTTCAACAAGACGGCGGAAGTGTGGGCCAAAGTTGTAGCCGACGTCCTGGAAAGCCCGGTACCAGGTAGTCCCTGAATCAGCGTGCTGGAAAGGACGGATCTGGTCTGGGCTTGCTGCAGGGAGCTGTCGCCCTACACTCGCACTCGCATCTGATGTAAGGTCAACCACACGAATCAAACCTGTGCAGTGTTCGGTCTTGCTGCTGGTGTCCTTCACGTTTGGCACGGAAAAGATGTTGAACGTGAACCATCCGCCCAGGTTGGAACGTTCAGGTGTCATGGTTGTAACAAGCCGGCAATCCTCCTGGTCGCCAAGGACCAAAGCACGAAGGATCTTCACATCTTTCAGCTGAAACTGATAACTGGATGGTGGACCAGTCGGCGATGTGCCCTCATCGCTCGAGTTGTTGGGGTTTGTCTTCCACTCCGTCATAGTGGCAGTCTGGTACACGGCTTCGACGGCCATAGCCACATATGCGGCACCCGGCATGACAACCTGCTCGCCGATCTTGTGATCCCGCAACCAGGCGACATCGGCAAGGTGCAATACTTTGGAGAAAGACGGGCTGCTCCAGGGCGTGCCCAGGACCTTGGCGCCAAGCAGGTCGTGTGTGATGAAAGGACGATAGCGCCAGTCGCGGCTGGCGGGCCCCTCGTGCCAGTATCGAGTGGAATGATCCCATCGGTAATTGGGGAGATCTACCACGACACGGGGCCTGGTGACTTTCGCTGCGCCAGCCACAGTCTTGTCTTCTGCACCAACCACATCATATCCGTTAACCTTGGCCAAAGGAATGGGCACACCAACGGCCCACAGCTGGCCTGCTACTTCAAGCAGAGAGTAAACACTGTTTGAGCCTCGCTTCAATGCCGATGTGTACTTCACCTTGGCGATGATGCCCTCGTGCCCGACACTGTCCACATCCTTGATAACCTGGCCCACAGGGCCTGCCAACGCATTGCTCGGCCCGAGCTCAATGAGCAACAAGTCGGCCTCATCAGCAACCTCGAAACCGTGAAGAAGAAGGCATGACAACGCCTGGCTAAATTGCACTGGGGAGACCATGTTGCTTCTCCAGTACTCAGCGTCCACTCCCGACCCAGCAGTCATAGGTCTGCCGGTGACAGACGAGAACCAAACTGCCGAACTCTCACGAGATCCATTTGTCGAGCCAATTGGGTGGAAGTCACAAAAGTCCTTGAGGGTTTGCTTGTAGTAAGACCCTACATGAGACATATACGGCGAGTGATAGGCCATGTCGACCTGGAGGAGACGAGCAAAATGCCCATCTTCTTTCAACTTGGCCTCCAAGATCGTCAAGGATACAACTGGGCCAGATATGGTGAGGCTTGAAGGGCTGTTGTAACAGGCAACGTGGACACTACCAGACTTCTCTGATCTCGCGTCATTGAGCTGGTCCAGGTAGGGTTGGATCACATCTGGCCCGACTCCGACCGCCAGCATGCCAAGGGCTTGCTGCTCTCCTGATGCTTCCTGAATCTTCTTAGAGCCATATCCTCGGAAGAAGGCGGTCTTGATGGCATCCGCCGGGCTCATAAGGCCAGCTGCTACGGCCGCTGCGATCTCTCCAGATGAGTGACCGACCACGGCCGCTGGTTTGATATCCCAGTCTGCCAGGACAGCCAGGGTTGCAAGCTGCAGAGCCGTTACAAGGGGTTGAGAGAACTCAGGTTTGCGGATAACATCGGCCTTGCGCGGCTTGGTCAGCTCGTCAACGAGCTTCCACGTGGGGCGGATGGGATCTGGGAGTGACTGCAGCACGTCATCCAACTTCTCGACAGTGGAACGAGCGAGCGGGTACGTCTCGAGTAGATCCCTGCCCATCTGTGGCCATTGGGCGCCCTGGCCGGTAAAAATCATGGCGATGCGACGGCCAGCTGCACGGCTTCTGTCCATGGTGAAGGCGTTCCACTCGATCTGGTCGGTGGCTCGCGACACCGTAAAGGCCCGGTTGAAGTGTTGGGTTCGCCTTTCAGCCAGAGTGTAAGCCAGGTCTCCCAATCGGACCTCAATTGCAGGGTTGAGTAGGTGCTTCTCGAGTGCACCTATGTTTTCCCGGAGAGAGTCCTGGTTATTGGCCGACACCACCAAGAGCTGAGGTCGCTGCGGAGCCAGATCATCAAAGTCGTCCTCATCCATGTCAAAGCTCATGCTAGCATCGGAGCGGGAGCCGGCCATCCCTTGTTGGTTCGAGACGACATAGTGCTTGGCATTGGCACCAAGAAGATACTCGGGTGATTCTATGACGGCGTGCGCGTTTGACCCCCCGAAGCCGAAAGAGTTGACACTAGCGCGGCGCATGGCTCCCCGTGGCCAAGGCATGTTTCCTGCAACGACCTGTACGCAAGATGCCTTGAAGTCCAGCTTGGGATTTGGTGTGATATAGGTTGGGTTCCCCGGTATCACGCCTCTCTCGATGGCCAGAACTGCCTTGATGAGCCCTGAGATCCCTGCGCCAGCCTCTGAGTGGCCAATGTTGCTCTTGCAGGAGCCTATGAGCAGAGGTGACTGGCGGCCCTCCTTGCGCAGAGGTGTCGCAAATGCAGCCGCCGCCCCTTGCACCTCGATGGGGTCTCCAGCCTGCGTGCCCGTCCCATGGCACTCGAGGAAGGTGGTCTGGTTGAAGTCGGCGATGCCAGCATTTTGGTAAGCAGCGCGGATTGCGGCCGTCTGCGCCTCCGCGCTGGGACTTGTGATTCCCGTGGGTGTACGGCCATCGTTGTTACAGGCAGTACCACGGATGACAGCGCGAATGGGGTCATTGTCACGGACGGCGTCGTCCAAACGCTTTAGGAAGACGGCATTGACCGCCTCAGCGCGACAATATCCATCGGCTTTAGCATCGAAAGTGTGGCAGCGGCCGCTTGCTGACGCAGCGTTCCTCATTAAGCCGCCTTCTTCGTTGTGCGAGGGCTCAAGGTACAGGTTGATACCTGCCACCAGCATCCCATCGCACTGGTTTGCCTCCAAGTACCGACATGCTGTGTCAATGGCTGTGAGAGAGCCAGAGCAAGCCGTGTCAACAGTCATACTTGGACCACGGATATCAAGAAAATGGCTGATCCGGTTGCTGAGGATCGATCTGGCCACCCCAATGACCGTGTTCTCCGCCCTCTCATCTGGGTCGCGTGCCTGAATCAGCTCCCAGTCGCCGCACATGGCAGCCACGAAACAGCCGATCCGCTTGCCCTTTATACCCTCGAGTGTGGCGCCCGCATTTTCTAAACACTCATAGACGACCTCAAGGAGCTGGCGCTGCTGGGGATCCAAGACAGCGGCATCGGACCGCGGGATGCTGAAGAAGGGTGCGTCCCACAGCTCAGTGTCGACGTCTTCCAGCCACATCCCACCAGGCGTTGCCATGGTGTGGGGTTTGCGAGAGCCGTCGAAGTGTCCATTTAGTGTAAAGCGAGAAACGGGCGGGGTGTTGTCGGCCACGCGGTTCGCCAGCAGCATGTCCCAGAATGCCTGCGGGTTGCCGCTGTGGCCAGGGAGGCGGCATGCCATCCCTACTATTGCCACGGGAGCTTGGGTGTGGAATACTTGACTGGGGGCATTTCCATGTGCGGTGCTTGGGGCTTGGGCGTAGCTGTTAATCCGATATCCATCGGTCTGGTATCCGTTATACTGGATGCCGTTTGAGAGGTGGGCACTAGAATTATTTTCGTCGTTGTACAGGCCGTTGGTGCTCAACCCGCTCGCAGTTGTCCCGTTGAAGATACTATTTGGGGGTGCCATTGTTGAAGAAAGATGCGCCAAAGTATAACATATACAGATAAATTGAGCTCCTGTCAATATTTCTTTTAGTAATGTGGCGCAACGCAGCTAACGCCACTTTGTTTGTACTTATGAAACAAAATAGCAAATATTGGAGCTCAAATAGGGTCCAAGATGCGTTCGAAGACATCTTATAGACGAGCCTGCTGCAATACTACGCCAAAGACTGCTTATCATGCCAGGTTTAAATGGAGACTAACGATAAATCTTTGTAGGACTAAACTAAGGTTGAAGATAACTTTTCCAACTAACTTGGTTTAAAGGAAGAGATGGTTTTAAACTCTAACATTTACCAAGGAAAGAGCTACACGGGGAATAGAAATTCTAAACCAGACAGTAAGAGTCATGAGATTACGTCTTTCCAAGTAGAAAGACAAATGGTCGTCGAAAAAAAGAGCTAATTAACTTCGTTACTTTTTAAACTTTACGGTGTTGACTCGCTAGTGCTTCGCAACCGGCTTATACCCGCTTTTGCTAGTCATGGAGAACGAACGGTTCAAAAATTAACTAAATATTGAGAACCGTCCAGCATTGTAACGAATATTTAAGCCCTTGAACTTGCCAGTACAACAGACGACTAGCCCATCTTCCCAATTTTTTGCGATCAGGATAGCTAGAATCTTCTACAACTTCTATTTATCAAACATAAACAAGAGATTTGTTTATTTGATAGTAAACTATCATCTCTCTATTAGAACTATTTGACAACATGGCCCCTGTGCCAGAAGTCCAATCAATCGAGTTCAAGACCCTTGATGGCTTAACTTTACGCGGGTCGTACTATGCCACAACGAAAAGATCACCAGCTATTATCATGACACCGGGGGTAAGCGGTCATATAATTCTTACATGAATGCATGACCACAGAAATTGACGGCGCCAAATAAAAACATAGTTCAACTGGCCACGCGAGTTCCTCATTACCGACGTGGCTCTGCATTTTCAACTCGCCGGCATCAACGCCCTCGTCTTTGACCCCCGATGCATCGGAGCTAGCGATGGGCTCCCACGCAACGACAATGACCCATGGGCACAGATTGGCGACTATAACGACGCGGTCACTTGGGTAAAGGCTCAGCCGACGGTTAACCCGGCCGCTATCGGGCTATGGGGTTACAGCATGTCCGCGATCCTCGCCATTTCGGCCGCGGCTATCGACGTCCGCCGCGTCAAGTTCGCCATCGCCATGTGCCCCGCATGCGTATTCAACATGCCTTCGCTACGTACCGTGCTCGGCAAGGCCATGCAAGACCGGGAGTCACGCCTGCGTGGGAACGATCCTTACTACGTCAGTACGCTAGACCGGCACGGTTTTACCCCAGGTGGACTTAAAACAAACTGGAACACCAAGGATATCGAGCGTTTAGAGAAGATGATCGAGGATGGCAAAGCTATGGGGGTGAGCAGCACGGCGACTATCCAGTCTTATGCACGAGTGCCGTTCTTTGATCCCCGGGGTGCATTCCACCTGCTGGAGGGAAGACCTGTGTTGATTATCTCGGGTGCCCAGGACTCCATTTCGCCCCTCGAAGCACAGAAGGAGTGGCTCCTTAGTAGATTGCCTGAGCCCAAGGACCATTATGTCGACCCGGATGGAGGCCACATGGATATGCTTAGCGGGGAAATCTTTCCCAAAATCATGGAGGTACAGATTGAGTTTTTGCGGGAACAATTGGGCTTGGAGCAGCTTTAAGATACTAGACCATTATGCGGTATTTATTCAAACTAAAAACGATAGATTTAAGTTCTCTCCCACTTACCGAAAACTTCTCCCATATGACTTTGATGTAGACATATCGTTACTATACTAAACTGTTTAGCCTCAAGAAACCGTACTTTAAACAGTGGGTTCTTACTAAGGAAAATAACTGGTGATATTCGAAAGCCCTACTGGTGCCTGCGAATAAGTTTCATAACGCGCTTCTACTATATATTTACAGTTTTTAATCGATACTTAACAAGGG
>JARHUK010000606.1:0-33841 GCA_031001725.1 Pseudopyricularia javanii
GGGTTCTGCGGGTCGGGAAACCGGTGGCGGGGGCTTTGGCGGGAGGGACGAAGGCGGATGTACTTCTTTATGGATACGGGAGCAAGGTACGGAACAGCTGCATAGTGTCGTGTCAGCAAGACCAGAACCGCACCCACAGGGTGAGCAATGGCAGGGTTGGAACTAGTATAGCTTACTAGGCAAGCGAGCAATGCGGGCACTTGTATTTGCTGGGCTCCTTCTCGCAGACTCCGCAGACGGTGCGCGCTGGCTTGGCCTCAACGGTTTCGGTTTCGGTCGAAGGAACTACAGCATCCGATACTGGAGGCACTGCTAACTCACTGGAGGCAGCTTGAATATCATGGATCGGGTCCCTTGCCGTAGCCTGCTCACTAGTCGGCGATGCTTCGGAGCGGTCGATTGAGGGTGGGGCCGCTCCGTTGGAAGCGTCCTCCACGGTGAGCTTGGAAATGCCATCCGCAGGCGAGGTCGACATTTTCTGTGAGTTTGTTTTTGCCCGAAGCCAGGAGAGCGTCGCTTGCGGTGCAACGTAGAGATTGTGAAAAGCTAGAGATGAAGATACCTCATCGACCCACGCACGACGGCCGGTGAGGCTCCATGGGTGCTAGTTGGTAATTGTGAGGTTGGTTTGGTACTTGGGCGCGCGCCGGCCTGAGGTTTTTTTTTTTTCTTATTTCGTACCTAGGCGGGCACTGGTAATTGTTTGCAGAAAGAGGCACAATCTTACGCGCGACAAGCTTGCGGCGCGCCGGTGTGTGGGGTTTGCACATGTGGGGCAGGGAATGACGCAAATTTTTGTTCAATCTGTCGGCTTGGGCGGCTTGGGCGGAGGCCGTCAGTACTGTGGCTCCGAGAAATGGCGAATTGCAACCGGTTGCTTGCTAATCGACAAATTCACCGTCCACCTCCGGCACCACATTCCTGCTCGCCTTGAAGTTTTAGGTACGCAACATATTGACGAAACTGACTTCCTAGCCGCTACTTGGACTAACTCATCCGCCTCACAGTATTGACGTACTTCTTCTCTACTGGTCACATCGTATCGAATAATACATGCTGCAACAATGACAGCAAACAACGTACTGCGGACGTCGATGCGCGTTCTCTGCCGCCCGCGCCCAGTCAGGACCAGCGCATGCAGCCCCAGCATCTCCAGCCTCGCCACGCGACGAGCAGCACACACAAGTTCCAAGCCGTCATGGACAGCGCCGCAACGTCCAAGGTTACAACCGAGGCGGCTGCCAGGCGGTAGCGGCAGCTTCGACAGTAGACGAACAATCTTCATCCAGACTGAGCCGACGCCGAACTCTGACGCTCTCAAGTTCCTTCCCAACCACCGAGTGCTGCCTGAGGGCATCTCGACCCCCTTCATCGAGTACCTGAACCCGCGGTCGACGATAGCGCCTCCCTACCCTTCGCCGCTGGCCGCGCAGCTGATGAACATCGACGGCGTCAAGTCGGTCTTCTACGGTGCCGACTTCATCACCGTGACCAAGGCCTCGGACGCGAACTGGGCGCACATACGCCCCGAGATCTTCTCGCTGATCACCGAGGCCATCACGTCGGGGCAGAATATCGTTAACGTGGTGGAGCGCACCGAAGCCGAAGACGGCCAGGAGACAAGCGGCGAGGTAGACAGCCTCAGCTACAATGAGAACGACAGCGAAGTCGTCGGCATGATCAAGGAGCTCCTGGAGACGCGCATTAGGCCCGCGATCCAGGAGGACGGCGGCGACATTGACTTTCGGGGCTTCGAGGATGGCAACGTCCTGCTCAAGCTCCGCGGTGCCTGCCGGACGTGTGACTCGAGCACCGTTACGCTCAAGAATGGGATTGAGGGCATGTTGATGCACTATGTGAGTTTTCCCACCATCGATTGACGGTAAGAATAACCGATACTAACTTACGCTGGTCACAGATTGAGGAAGTCAAAGGAGTTATCCAGGTACTAGACCCTGAGGAGGAAATTGCAGCCAAGGAGTTTGCAAAGTTTGAGGAGAAGCTACGCGCACAAAAGGGAGAAGCTCCCCCTTCAACCGTTGGCAAGGGTTCTTTGGACACAGTTGAGGGCTGATGCGGAATGGTTGGGGTGTCCAACCACCTTGGCTTCCTTGCTGTATACTAGATATGTGTAAATAAAGCATTATGCCATGATATTCCGCACAACTTCACGTCATAGGCCGGAGTCGGCTTCTCATTGTATTTCACATTCGACACCGTGCTTTATTCCCCGTATCACGTTGCAACAGTACATATGGGTGTCCATCCACCTTGCCACTTCGCGACCAAGCTCTTCTGGGGAATTACTCTGTACGTAATTTTCATTTCCAAGAAGCCTGCATCTCATCTTGCCAGGTACCGAAGCATGTATGTAACTGAAGAGGTGCACGCAGGCGAGCGATTCTGACTGGCTGATGCACATTGGTCAAGGGGTGTGTACTAATTATATGCAGGTTTTAAATTGGCATCAAATCGCGGCGTGTGGTGAGGGGTGAACCTATCCGAAAGGAGGGGGCCAAATGGATCCGCCTTACCATTGCCCAGCTCTCGTTATGGGACAAAGGACATAACCCCAAGAATCCGGGGTGAATCTGGCGTGTGAAGGGTAAACATCCGTCTGGAAGGTTCAGAGTAACAGCAGCGGGCTCTGTTCGGAGAGCCCGAAAATACATTCAGACGGTCATCGATCAACTTTATTCTCGTAAACTGAGTTTCGTTCGTTACTCCCTCAGGTTCCGTGGCATTCTTCGAGGATGCTCTCTGCCTCCTCTTTCCTTGGGCCTCAACTCTTTCGGGCAGGATAAACAGCAGTCCCAATCCGGTGGCGGTGCTATTAAGGATTAAACGATTTCGAGGGGAACCACGCGGGAACGCGCCGTGTCTTCCGTACCAGCCGGAGAGTGGGGTTATGTAATGTCCAGCCTCTCACCATCAAGATGATGGTTGCTAAGTTGGCGATCCTGCTCTAGCTGCGTGGAGAGCCCTCTTTGGAGTTTTGACCAGAAACAAAAGTCCAGTTCGTGAATGAGTAGCGGCCGCGTAGACAGATGCTATTATGCGCTGCAGCTTAATCCAACCTACCTCGCCTAACCCCGTGGTATTATAGCTCTGCTATCGTCTTACCCACCCTTTGATATGTCAACCCTCGTGGCACAATAATCGGGCATCTTTCGCACAGACAATGTAGGCTTTCATTTATGAGCTTGTTGCCTGTCGCTTCGTTCTCGAAGAATGCCCGATGGCTTGCGTTTTTGGGAAAGCGAAGCCGCGGAATACGTGACGTTTCCGTCCTATGTACTTATCATTTGCTGAAACGGCGTCAGCTTGTGAGCGCCAATTACCCCCCAGAGAGTGATGCTGCATGAGCGCAAGTATGCACAACCCCGAACATAGGTAGTCACGATTGCGTCTGTGGGCAGGTCTGAATTTTGTGCCGTCCCGTCGTACGGCCTTCCACGCAATTCCTGGCAAGCGCCGGCGAGCACGAGACAGGACCAACAGCAGAGCAAAGACGGGACAAGTTGCGCTAGGGGGAAAGTGTCCGGGATGCCTCTGCCCGTGCGCCATGCAAATCGCTGCCATCGATCGTGATGCAGGTTGCATGGCGCATCTGGGAGCAACAACCTTTTTTTGGGCAAACTGGGATGGTATCGCAACAGGGCACACCAGGATAGCCAGGCGGGCGAGCGGCCGTTCGAGACGACTGGCTTTCTGGGTCAGGGGTTTGAAGAACGGGATGTGGGTCATCTGGCTGTGTATTTCTGGCTTGCGTAGTAGCGACCGGGTAAACGTAGGCTGTGTGTGTCGATGTCTGACGGGTTGCAAGGGTTTTTTTTTGTTTCTTTCTCGACGTGGTCTATGGGAGCCCCCGTCCATCACTCGCGTGGGAGTTGGCAGCTCGAAATAGTACGGGAGGGATGCACAGACTCGGCCTGGTCATTGCAGCAGCAAGCAGCAGCAGAAGATGATCGCGATGATGGACAAAGAGGGGAAACCGCCAATACAAACAAACTAACTGGTCGAGACTTGAATTCAGACCTACAATGATGCGATGGATGCCGGCCAGACCAGACCGGACGCAGAGGCCGAAGCAGAAACCTTTTCCTTGATTGGGCAAATCATGGCAAGGCCGCCTGCACCCTGTGACCCCTTTTTTTCACAGGCAAGCTCAAGCTCAGCCTCTCAGTGGATCAAGCATTCGCGTAAGTGGGGCCTTCATTTATTGCTACCCCTCCTTTGCCGTGAGGTGCCTAGTCCGACACCCCTAGAGCCAGAGCTTTGACGACAAAAGACGGGCGGGCATCCCTGTCGGCAGGAGACTGCGAGCGAAGCGGAGAAGATGCACGCCACCGCACCATGCACCCTCACTCGGTTTGAGGGCCCTTGTCCACCGAAATCTCGACCTCAAATCCTTTCCACGGAAGCTGCTTTTGCTCGTGGGCGCAGATCTGCCATTCCCGTGCCCCGTTGTCGATTTGTCGACCTTCTTTTGTTTTGTTCATTCTGACACAGAACAAGCAAGCAGACAAGGTTCCTCGTGCTCCTTTGTTTCTATGACTTACCCAATACTCAATAACCCATCTCGACATCAGGGCTAGGGCCTCATACATACGCAGTACATACAGTTCCATTACATTGCCAGCCCGGACTGACTGACCACGCAGCTCTTCGGTGTTTCCCATTTAGCGCTTCCCCGTGTCGCTCCAGCCACTTTGGCACTTGGACCAAGACGTTGGTCGACTTGACGGGCAGCTAGATTCCCGCCCCCGCCCGTCCACTGAGATTCGAGAGACAAGGCAGGAGCACAGACCTGGGCGACCCGACCCTCTCATCCTTTCAGGCTTCCACCATACACACACACGCTACGCACCACACCACACACGCACACAATCGCAGGCCACCCGCGCAAGCAACCTAAGCAACACACCTGGAGCTCAAATACTAGCCGCGTTGCTACATCACTAGCGGGTCGGACTAAAGTGAGATCCTCACTGCCTGGACTCAACCCTCTGCTGAACTCGCCCTCACAACTGCTGCATTCTTTTTTCAATCTTGAATTGACGACATCCCATACTCCTCACTTCCTTTTCTTTTTCCGTTCGTGTGTGCAACTCCCCGCGCGCACATTCACCGAAATTTGCACTCTGTCGTCGGCCAAAAGAATCCTGGCGACCTGGCACCCGAGAAGTCCGCCCAACAGGACATCGTGACTGCAACTCCAGGCTGCAACGACCCGTTTCAATCGCCTAGGTGTCGCGCGTGCTCGACTGGGACAGGATCGTCGGCGCAGCTTCCAGTCCGGTGTAGTGCGACAAACAGCCATCGAGGGCCCCCTCCCCCGACCATGGGCCGCGCATAGGTCCTTTGCAGCTTTGTTCGCGTGCCAGAGGAATTGCTGCAGCTTTGCGGTTCAGGACGGCTTGGAGGAACAGGCTTTTGCTCTGCCGTCCTCTTCTGCTCGACTCATCCTCCCAAAGGACAGCAGCCAAAGAAGGCCGCCTTCCCAAGCCAGAATCCGACTGCAAAGAAGCACGAGGCAGAGCACCAGCAACCCCATTTCGGCCTATGCGCTTTTCTGAACTCTATTGCCAGTATTTGACTACTTGTGTCGTTTCGCGACTCGCCCCCACTCCACGGCCACATTATTCCGTTCAAGCACCCGTTCGGCGGCGAGGTCCTGCCTGTTCCAATATCTTGTTTAATCTTGCCTTTTTGCAATCCTTCGGCGTGCACACGACCAAACATCGACAGACCCAGCGTCTACTTGCAAACAACTCCAGAAAAAACCTCAAGTGCAACGAAAAAAAAAGTCATCGGCCATTTCTGACTGACGGCGGAATTGCCTGTTCTCACCACTTTCAACCAGACCCTTTCAACATCGAGCTTACTAGACTATTGTTTCCTTCGATACCCCTTGTCGATAGATTTCATCAGCTATACTTATTATTACTGGTAAGTGATCAGCTGGTTCATTCATACACCTTCCAACCCATGCCTTTAGGGCCCTATGTCACCTCATTCAAGGTAATTTTTTTTTACCGATGCACCTGGGTTGGAAGACTTTGTAGCCATCAGTTGATTCACGTCCTACTGTAATCCTGAGGCTTCGGTCAGTAAACACTTGCTGCTTCAAAAACCCAAACTTGCCTCGCATGCAACTAAGGATGCGTGAGCGTCCTCTTGCATATGGCAGCATACGTCGACAGCTTTTGCCTCGCTCTTCATTCTCGCAAATCAGCCAGTCTTTCGCTGTTTGAATTTTGGCTACAAAGACATGGATTTTCCCACTCATTCCTCTGACCGCGAAAGAGTATAAGCATCAAACTCATCACTGACCCCTAAGACAGAGACCTACTTTGTGTTTTTACGACAGCTGCTTTCACAACGCAACCTCGCGATCGCCATTAATTCTTTCAGGTACAGCCATCACAGTCATCTCAAAGGAAATTTAGAACGAACCACCAGTCTCAACCTCTCCGACAACGCGAGATTTACCCTTCTTCCGGCACCATGATTAATTCTGGGATGTTGAAGACTGGTCCCCAGTCCAAGGCTGGTCAGGGCCATCCTATTGGAGGACCAAATAGTCAGGCTCTCTTGCTGGAGAAACTCAAACGTCGCGCCACACCAGACTCGGAGGCGCTTGCTAGCTCCGATGATGATGGGGATCACCGCCAAGACCAGATCCAGCCCGTGGCACAGCCCCACAAGCCAGTGCGTCGGGCATCATGGTTGAATGACACCAGCCAGGCCACCATTCGGCCTCGCAAAGACTCGTTTGCGAGTAGCACCATGTCTCCAACCACATCTCACCCAAGCACGCCGTCTGTGGAGACTGGCGCCACTACTTGGGGAAACATGCCAACACAGCCTGTGACCCTTGGTCGTGCTCACACCGCAGGAGGATCTACCTTCACATGGGGCACAGCTATATGGAACCAGGAGCGCAAGGAGCCACCGTCGAGGCTGGCCGAGCATGTACCGTCGCCAACATCGGCCTTCCCTCCTGGTTCCAGTGGCCCTCCTTTTGGAAATCTCGATCTTGGGCTGGCTCAACAAACGTCACCAGGTCCCAGGGAGCAAGCCTCGAACTCACAAATCCCTTTCGCCATTCCTCTACACCCCACGCCCAAAACCTATCGATCTCAGTCTTATTCGGTCGGTCAGCTGGACCCGGAGACTTCGACAAACCCCATGGTTCCTCCGTCTGTCATGGGCAGTCGCAGCCGCCAGCTTCCTCATCCCGGCCTGCAACACCGTCCATCTCGCCCCAGTATGCTGAGTGAGATGTCAAATGATGGCATGCTTGGCAAGGTCAAGGAGGTTGAGGACGACGAGGAGGAGAGTGGTGGTTCTATGAGCGGAAGCCAGCACCAACAACAGTCGGCCGACTCCCGTACGATCGAACTTCTGGCACGGGAGAACGCGATGCTACGACAGCAACAACAGCAGCAACAGCAGCAGCAGCAGCAACAGCAACAATATCACAACTCCCGCCTGAGGCCTCGTGCCTCGACAAGCTATGGACTTGGCAATGGATATGGTCTGCAAGCATCCGTACCAGAAGAGTCTGATTATGCGATCGACGAACTGGAGGAGAGCCAGGACAGCAATGAATATGCCAGGAGAGCTTTCGGTCGTAGGATGAGCGAGTTCGGTGTTCCGGGGGGCACAGCTCAGTTTCGTTCACCCTTCACCGCCGAGAATCGCAAGATTGAGACCATGAAGAAGGCATACTGGCATAGCGCTCTGGGGTTTGGTGGTATCGGCGATCAGCCTCAAAGCCGCCGACACTCCTTTGCCGATGTGCCTCAGAGACAGGGTTCCATTAGCTCGCACAGCGAGCATGTTTTAGGCCAAGAGGGCCTCATGCAAGAACCTCAATCTGTTCTTGACATGTCGTCTCCGTATGCGGATAACTCGACCTACTCTGCCGCCCCAAATGGTAAGAATACAACCAAAGTCGCGTGTCTTTTTGGGCAATATACTGACTTGTGAACTATAGCTGCCTACTTCACCGGTGGCGCCGGTTTGCAGATGACACAGCCAGCCATGGCACCGGCAGCTGCGTACGCCAGCCCTTACCCGTTGGCTATGAATGCAGCCATATCTCAGCGACCCGCCTCCTCCCACCGCGCCATGTACGGCATCAGCCAACCGAATCGCATGACACCCCTTCACGTGGTCCTTTTCAAGTGCGCCCGAGCGGATGTCTTCTACATCCAGGAAGGCACTGGGCTTACTGTCAAGGCCGGCGACTTGGTCATTGTGGAGGCAGACCGAGGAACCGACCTTGGTACTGTCGCAGTTGAGAACGTGGATTGGACCGAGGCCAAACGCATGAAGGAGCACTATGCCGAGGAGCAGTACAAGTGGCTCATGATGTACTCACAAAACGCTGGCGTCGCCCAAGACGGAGTCGGCGCTGGTTTGATGGCCGCGTCTAATGGCGGCAGTGCGATTGGTGGCATGGGACCTCCTGGCCAGGGCCATATGCAAGAGCCTTCCAACAGCGGAGAGCTGAAGCCGAAGCTCATCAAGCGACTCGCCCAGGCCCACGAGATCCAAAACCTCCGCGACAAAGAGGGCAACGAAGCCAAAGCCAAGCGCGTTTGCATGCAGAAGGTCAAGGAGCACGGCCTGAACATGGAAATTCTTGATGCCGAGTTCCAAGTGTAAGTAATGCCGGTACTGAGAAGCCTTGTTGACCTCTAGACTAATATGTGGGTCTCGGAACAGTGACTGGAAGAAGTTGACCTTCTACTACTTTGCCGACTCATACATTAATTTCAACTCCCTCGTTACGGATCTCTTCAAAATCTACAAGACTCGCATTTGGATGTCCGCTATCAACCCAGCATCGTTTGCAACACCGCTCGGCTTGCAAGCTCCCAGCGGCGTCGGACCGGGAGCGGTCGGTCTTGGCGGCCGCGGGGCTGGGGTCACCGGCTCTGACCGTCGCCAGCATGCGCAACCCGAGCCAGCTCAAGCAGCCCGCAGCTTTCAACCCCAGGCTGCATCTTTCATTCAGCCATTCGCCACCGAGAGGGCCGCTGCGCCTGCTACCGCTGCTGCTCCGTTCAACCCTCCCGCTTACTTTCCCGCCGCCTACACCGGGTATCCTGCTAGTGGCCGAGCCCCGGGATCTATAACTTACGGTAGCGCAGGCATGATGCCAACTGCTGACGCGTACTCGACCGGCACCGGGTTCTTGCAAGGCGGGGTCGACTACCACAACCGCATGACTACACCACAGTCCACTGGGCCTGGCCCACATGACGAGGCTCTGTCTCCTCTTTCAGTTCCAGCCGACATTGCTGGCCCCTTCCAGAGCCTTTCGCTCAACTCACGCTAAGACCAGCCCACTTCACTTCAGCTTTTTTTTTCTCACACACTCGATTCGACTTTTGTTCTTCTTCTCTGGCCGGTGTTTCGAGGCTCTACAAAGCGTTCTTTTGTTTCTGTATCTTTTCCATCAGCTACGAATACCAACGAGCATAGATGTTCTCACTCGTTTCAGACGGCAGAAAAGACGGCTGTTGCAAACCAAAAAAAAGTTATGTTATTATGAAATTTTGAGACTGCAAACCAGGGCCAGAATATGCTGTTTGTCAGATGCTTATTCTGGCATTGGAGGCGTGCCCGTGGCAATCCTTAACGCCGAGATGCCCACCAGCGTCTCGTTGTGGCTATCGAATCATATCGATCAGATGGCTGTTTGCGGCCACTTTTTTTTCTACTTCGGCTTTTGATAACTTGTCTGTTTGGGCGCGTTGCTTTCATCGGTGTCTGTGTTGTCTTTTGTCTTCTTCACTGGGTTTGGAACATGGCGAAACGAAATTGGATCGGCAAAGAATGTCAAAACGGCCCACACGGTCTATAAACAGGGAATGGTATTGAGACTTGATAGACAGACTTTTCGATTTCTTTTTCCCCTATTCTTCGTTCTCTTCGTCTCTCTTCAGGGAAACGAGCGACATTGTTTATGTAATCGGTTACAGGTACAGTATTTGAGGGCGAACAGCAGCGAGCGAGCGAGAGCGGGAGCGCCCGTTTCCCTGGCGAAGAATCAGTTCATGTAACACGCTTTTTTATTGTCAATAAAGAGAACCTTGTTATTCCTATGCTTCGTAATGAATGACATTTTCGGGAAGACGGCCTGTAGTGATCTTGTGATCCAAGTTGGTGGCTGTTTACTACTGTACGTAAATCAGTAAAATGCCACAGTAAAATCGTGCCTGATCCTCGACGCAGCTTGCCAAACATTTAATTTTCCCACTCTATTTTCCCGGGACGTAATAGTAAGCCATCGACCTCTTTTATTTCACCAACATAGACACACTAAATGGATAGCCCGGTTACTTGAGAACAAGGCACTTGGAGGTGGCACGTTGCTCAGATAGGCAGGTAGGTATATTAGCTCAACATCATGGTCAGTCAGGGTTAGGGTAAGCATGTAATCAATCCATCTCCACCCCGCCTCTTTTGAATGCGTTTCGACACCACGCAAGCGTAGCTCCATGCGTCACTCCTCCATCCATCCAACGTCACCAAACTCTCAGCCCGACAATGGACCAACAGAGCAGCGCGAACCCCCTCCTGCCACCGTCCGAGGTGTCGCCTCTGGAGCAGGAGGTGTTGGACGAGTACGAACGGCTGGCCGAGAACATGAAGACGGTTCGTCTGTCCTGTTTCCAACCTTGCATCATTATTTGGGGAAAAAAAAGACAAATAAAAACCAACTGAGAAAACCTCCCAAAAACAATAATTACGCCCCATCCATGCAGCTGGCCTCTTCGTTAGATCACCTCGCCAGCGCACCGCCCATAGAGATCCTGGACGGCCTGCGCGACCTCGAGCGCAAGACGAGTCTCGTCTTCACGCTGCTCAAGGCGAGCGTGTACAGCATTGTGCTGCAGCAGGAAATTGAGTGGGGCGACCAGGCCGAGGTCGGTGGCGGCGGGGAGGAGTTTGACGAGAGCAGCGACGGCGGGCGATGACGATGGGGTCCCGGGGAAGCTCTGAGAATCGGACGAAGAGAGGAAGGGGGAGGGAGAGATGGCAAAGGTTGGGCAGTCATTCAGATGGCGCGCGAGCCGCCCGATGCTCATGTGCTGTACACCGTCAAGCTTGGAAACCGGGACTTGGCATGGGCTGCATGCACATCGGGGTAATTCGCATTATAGTTTGTGGAAGAGAGCTGGGCAGCGCTACAATGATTTGCGCGATTACCGTAGGGCCACGGCCTTGCGAAGCTCATGCCTCATACACGCCGGCGAAGCAAAGGCATCGTCTGCCCTCGGGAGGCAAGGCTACCAGAGAGTATCAAGGGAATATTGCAACACCTGACAGCTCCACTTATTCGCTCATGCCTGCCCCAAGAAGTACAAAGACGTTGTATAGGTGTATAAGATTACATAGCGTGAGATTTTACAAGAATGACACAAATAGGTTATGTACACCGAGGATAATTCATGAATAACTTCTTTTTTTTCTTGTCCTAGTACACGGCACCACCATAATAGACCTTCCTGACGTCGACCAGCTTCTTGCCCCTGCCGATGGCGATTGCCTCGGGGTCGGGCTGGTTCTGGAGGGCCAAGAGGGCGGCCTTGACGGTGTTCATGGGGTTCCTCGACCGCGGGATGCGTCCCGAGATGTCCTTGATGCCGGCCAAGCGGCATATCTCGAAGAGCCTGTGGGAGACACGCAGACCGAATCCTAGAATTGCAAAAAAGAGTCGGCCGATTAATCACTGGGGAAGGCGGAAAAAAACCTGGTGTGGCGAAAGAGGACTTACCAGGCGGGCGGGCGGCCAACTCTACCACGGTGCCCGATATCTTGGCCTTGACGTTTCCGTATATGGTCCTTTCCTCATACCTCCGGATGGGCATCAAGTTCCTAACGGCCATCATCTTGGCCTTCTGCGATGCGACAATCGAGTCGACCGACTTGGCCTCTCCGAGCCCGATCCAGCCGTTGCCGTTGCCGACTAGGGTCATGATGTGGTAGCTTTGTATCTTGCCCAGACGGGTCTGATTGGTGACGAAGCGGTTGACGATCGTCTTTTCGCGGAGTGAGAGGATGTCGCGGACACTGAGGCCGGTTTGCCTCGTGAGGAGCTTGTAGTCACCCCCGTCGGTTGGGACCCCGTCGGCCGTGTCGATCTGGCGCTTGTACAGGCCCGCGACCCCGGGGACCTTGCTCATCAGGGCCGGGGCCAGGGCGCTCTCGGAGGGCTGGTCGCCGTCCGTCATGGAGGAGCGGTTGAGCATGTAGTTCACTATGTCCATATCGGAGGGGCTGTGCTTCTCCAGCAGCTCGTTCAGCTCATCCTCCGACATGTTCTCGAGGTCCTTCTCGAGGTTGAGGTTCTCGGGCAGGAAGGAGCGCATCCAGGTGTAGAAGTCGAGCACGAACTCGGGCCCCGTCATGAAGCGCGCCCTCGTGTTGGGCGGGGGCGCCGTCCTGACGCGCTTGTCGATGACGGGCTGGATGGTGGACATGTCGGACAGGTAGCTCATGCGGTACGGGTCTGACCGGACGCGGCCCTGCCTGATGAGGTCCTTGTTGTCAATGACCTCCTCGGCGGCCCTGAGCGCCTCGGCCTGCTTCGGCGTGTAGAGCTTGTCCAGGGCGGCCATCTGTTCGGGGTTCAAGTCGGGGAACAATTTGTTGGCCTTGGCAGCGACATCCTCGTCGGTCACCAGGCCCATGGACTTGGCCTTGACGCTCGAGAAGCGCGACCTTCTCCTCTCTTGGGCAGGGGCTGAGGCGTGGAATTGTCGTCGGCATGTCAAGGGTTGTTGTGTCTGGGCGGTGGCCAGCATGCTAGAGGGCCCGGGGGCGCTGGGAGCGCCGTTGAGGCATCGCCGCGAGAGCAGGCTCCTCGCCGCGGGGCGTGCTACGCTCATTTTTTCCTGGTTCGAATGTGGCAATTAGGGCTGAGAGGTGAAGCTGCTTGGCGTTGGTGTCGATGGGGGGGCCTGTTAGCTCGCCATCGCCCGCTTTTGCAGCACCGTCAATATCTATATTCACGATGCGTGCCGAGCTTGCACGTCAAAAAATTTGGAGAGCTTTCCGGGACCCCGTCGCTGAATATGACCCCACTTGGGGCATGTGTCAACCAATAGAATTGAGCCTGCCACTGCCGTCTGCCTTGCCTTGTGGGCGCAGTTGTAGATTGAAGGGAAGGAACAACACCGAGTCACTTGCTTGCCTTTGAGCCTTGAATCATTTTCAGCTATAAAATAATTATCGCCAGCTTCAAATTGAAGATGTTACGAACTGGGCTCGCGATGTAGTGATTTCATAGCAAACTGTATGATATTACAGCCCACCCACGTGATCCAAGGAGATCCGCACCGAACATGCGCTAGCAATCAGCCGAACTTGAAACGTAATCGAAAGGGAAACACGGGAGTTCGCGCCCACGCCCACGTCGCCTGGTCAGGGGCCCGTCTCAAAGCCGCCAGGCTGAAACAGGCCTCACAACGGCGACCCGCCGATGGCCTCATTTTCCTGCCTCTCTGACGAACGCTCTTCTTTTTTGCATTTGCATCTGCCCGGCTACCTATCCGAACTAATCTCAGCAACGCCAACTCCTTTAGCTTCATTCAATTCTTTCTGTCCTGCAGCGCAAAGACAGCCCGATTCTTTAATACAGCAAATCTCCCGTGATACCGATCCAAAGCCAACCAGAGACTACTATATAGTCTCGCGCATTGAACAACCTCGACGACAAAACCACAAACAACAACACAAAATGTCTGCTCAAGCGACGGCGGCCGCCGCAGGCCAGTTTGACTGGTTCAGATCCATCGGTGCCACCCCCCAGGCCGTCGCCGTCCTCAACGACCAGCCCATCCTCTTCACCATCCTGCTCGTCGTCCTCGTCGCCATCATCCTGCAGATCACCCTGATCTGGTACATCCACTACGCCACCATGAAGCCCGAGCAGAAGAAGAAGAAGGACACCAAGAAGCCCGCCGGCCCCGCGAGGCCGGGCGCGAAGCCTGCCGCGGCGAGATAGTTTGCGCCGATGCATAGAGGGTCGCGGACGTCGGGTGAGGCGTTACGGAAAGGGAAGTGTCTGTGGATTACTTCCCTACGAGATTGGGAATACCCTTTGTTGAAGTCTCAGGGGGTGGTTTCGAAATGCTAAAGGGAAAGGCTGGCCAAGCTATGGCCGTGCGGAACCACTCGAGTGGCTCTGTTCAGTCTTGACGGTTAAGCTTGCAAAGGTTACAAAGAACAACAAATCGCCGGTCATTGCTGCCGACTTCCCAAGCGACAAGGACTCGTGGTGGCTTCTCTTCTTGCATATATACGTGCTAAGTCATGGCTCTTTTGGCTGATGCCAGGCCGAGCGAAGCACAACTCAACTACCAGTTTTTGTTGCTCTGTTTTCTGTTTTCTGTCGTCTTTTTGTCTTTTCTTTTTTGGATATCGCATGTTTGGGAGTGGCTTGTATTCTGTCGACGCCGGCATCAATCAGGCCGGCATTTCTAATGGATTTAGAAAATTGTAAAGTGTCTATAGTCAGTCGCAGTTGAAGATTACTTGGATATCTAGGTTTTGGGAGTAGAATCCAGATGTTGTGACCGCATATGCCTCAAGTTGTACTCCCCCGACGGCACTTTGTTGGAAATGCGAACTACTTCAACCTATCAGCTGATCTCGCCGAAGACAGGAGAGCCCTAGGCTAGGCTAATTCACGGGATCATAGTCAACATTCGTAAATTGCCCGTCCTATTCGTGTACACAAGTCAGATGGGTCCATAATGCTCCGCGTCATGGTACTTACATGCCAACCCTGAGGTACCGAGCAAACGAAACTATTTCCATCATTCATATGGTCTTCCTCGTAACCAAACGTGCTTGTATCCTCGAACACATATTCATTTCCATCTTCGTCGACGAACATCTGTTCGTGCTCATCCAAGTGCAGCTCTTCATCTTCCGTGAAGCTGAGGGGAGTCCGATGGGGGGCGCCTGCCAGGTAATCGTCAAATATGAACATCTCCCCAAGGGCAGAAGCTTGCGAATTGTATCGTGAAAGATCGTTATATCCTCTTTCAGAACCGAGCTCATACTGATCTTCATCGGCATCAAAATCGCTTTTCTCATGATATTCGTCTGGAACCAACGAGTAGTTGTTGCGTTCATCGCAGCAGGTATCATATTCTTCTTCCTTGTCAAGGTAGCGTTCTATTTCGTACTCTGCTCCATCGAATTCCTCGCCCTGAGTGTTGTGACAGAGCTGGTCGTATCCAAGTGAATAAACATGGTATAGCTCACTTTCTTGCTCGTCAAAATCGAGAGCCGGACCTTCCTGGGTCTGTGTCACTCCGTTTTCTGAAGGAAACTGCTCGCCAAGCTCGTGCTGTACGATGCTATCATCTCGGATCTCGATATCGACATCAATGTCGCCGATGTTTCTGCCAACGTCATTAGATGGCGTTTGGGCAGCTTCAAGACGTTGAGACGCATTGTGGGCAAGAAAAACATTTTCTTGTATCTGATTTTTACCGTCATCGGTGAATGTGTCCTTGGGTAGCCGTTCCAGAAACAACTTTGTATATGAAGGTCCAGTTTGCAATATTGGCCAGATTCTCTGACTTATACGATCCATAGATTCATGGTCAACACCTGTGTGGTCTTCCTGCGTTGGACTTTCTGAACGAACTGGTGCGGGAGGTACATCCCTGACTTCTGTAATAAGGGATGCCACTCTCTGCCGCAGCGAGGATGATTTGGCCTCGCCTGCCAAACGAGCCAAGACAGAGCTGATCGAGTGCAAGAATGGAGCCCGCTGTACAATAGCCTGAGAGTAGGTCCATAATGTTATTCTAGGTGATTAGTCTGTGTTACACTCAGAAAACTCACCTGCAAATAACGCATGTTAAAAACCGCCGGGGCAAGCTCAAGCAATGATGGAGAACCAAAGCTATGTGATTTCTGGACACCGTAGGTCGACTTCTTGATCCCCAAGAGGGTATATAGCGAGCCTCTGGCAAGCATCTTCACGATGCGGCCAACCTCGGCAGTTGTCAATCGTCTGGGAGCGTCTGTATTGGATCCCGGCACTGGCGGATGTGCCCCTGACCGAGCGGGAGATTCCGACCCAGCGGACACAACCGGCTGCGCCTGACGTCTTCTTGCCCCGGTGTTGAGAGTCGGCACACTGAACTCAAATCGAAAGTGACAACTCAACCGCCGCAGCTCCGCGCGCGGCACATACTGGCACGCTAGATGGCCAGATGCGGCCGTCGTGTGCGTGATGTAGAAGAACGACCCCGCAACCTGCCGCCCCGACTCATCGACTGGCATAGGACATCGACTCAGCTGCAGACCCAATAGGTCCCATGCCTTTGTTTTCATAAATGTTAGTCTACCCGGACTGCTAGCCAGACCCTCTCGGCCAGGCGAAGCCTACCGAGCATGTCCTGATGGCATTGACAAGATCCCTTCTGCGCACAGCTTCTTCAAACAAGACGTCCGATTCCGAAGTCGCGGTAGTCTCAACGTGCAGCCTGCAAGGGCTCGCTCGCTCGACCCAAAGATCGCCAGCCGTAACTTGGGAGGATATCATGGCTGGGGTGACTTCAGCGCCTGGCCAGACACCATCGGGGAGTCCAAGCGAGAGCTCCGTTTCGAGACGTAGTCTCCCGGGCAGATCTCGCAGAGTCAGCTCCACGACATCAAGGCGCAACCGTAACTCTCTCATGGCATGATGGGCGCAGGAGTTTTTTTTTGGTGTTTTGGAGGAGCCGCTGGGCAACACAGCGCGCTAGCTATTGTAGGCGTTGAGGCCTAGGGGAGTTTGAAAGAGTGAAAATTTTGTCTGTTCCAGAGGGTAAGAGAGCTTGCATTCTGGTAGAGAATCGGAGAGGGAATAAAGCATCAAGATCGGATCCAGTCCCGCAGCGAACGGGGACCGACACATTGCTCCTGCCCCATTCGGTGATCACTCAGCACATCAGTCGGACGACACAGGAAGGTACGATACAGCCCCCCTCTCAGGTCTGGGTCCACAAGATTGGAGCCAAGATTAATACAATAGTCTAGAAACTACAGCAAAAAAAAAGAAGAAAAAAGAAGAAGAAATCCAAAAAATGGAGACACCAAGAATCGAACTCGGGACCTCTTCCAATCGCACTGTTACGATGAAACGCTGCTAAGGAAGCATTATACCACTAAACCATATCCCCGTATGTTATTTGATATCGACATGTCACTCGGGCCAGACTATAGAGTGCAACACGTTGGAACAACAGTAGATTGGGAGGTATAGAGAATAACTACAGACAATTGACAAACTGGAAATCTTTGCAGACTGTTAGCAGACACGAAATTTTGGCTTAGCTCAGGAATATGGGCTCCCAGTGTAGTAAACCCCATAACAAACTTGCCTATACTCGCTTGAATTGTTTCGACAACACCTTTTTGCGGCTGGTTGTCTTCTTGTACCTCTGATGAAGTAGAAGCTTCGAGATTGAAGGAAAACAGTGGATTCCATACAAACAAGGTGTTATTCGCCCATTGTTCGCATGCAACCAGAAGTTACCAGTTTCAGAAACAATCGGGAACCTTGGCTCTCGTAAAGTAGATACTGTACCTAGGTACAGTACGTTATGGTCACAGTCACAGTCACAGCCTCTCCTCGCACTGGACCCACCAAGTCTTACAGCGCCACTTAACCAGGGCAACCAGGGCATTAGACTAGATCAAAGTCCAAGCCAGCCTTCGCAGAAAGTCACTCACAAAATGGCGAGGCTTTGGATGACATTCGCTCTTCGCTGTTATGGCTGAGAATGGCATGAAATACAACTCCTCTTTCTGCCAGCCCTAAAGGGAAATATGGCGCGTAAAGGATCGGAAAAGCGACGGACTGGGTGCATCACCTGCAAGTGAGTCGCCCTCTCCGACTAGTTTTCGGACTAAAGGCAGTGTCGCTAATCATAATCACAGAAAGAGGCGGGTCAAGTGCGACGAGGCGCATCCTACCTGTTCCCGTTGCCGATCTGGCGGCAGGGAATGCGCCTACGCCGAGCCGCCCGTCGGCTGCTTCTCATGGCACCACCTCCTGCAGTCGTCCACAGCGTCCATCACGCCGCCTCCGTCTCGCCGCCTACCCAGGCCCATGGCCAGGGGTCTGGACTACTTCCGTTGCGAGGTGGCCTCCAAGCTTGGCGGCGAGCTTAGTGGTTCCTTCTGGAATGCTGCAGTGTTGCGGCTCGCGATGGCGGAGGATGCTGCAATGCACGGCATTTTGGCCATCAGTCTGTTGTATGAGGGCTTTGACCCTGGCTGGGAGAAACGAGAATGTGGCAGCGATAACGGGGCTGCGCTGGGGCATTACAACCACGCATTACGAATTGTTGCTTCGCAAGAGCTGGAAACGGGCGTGGTGCTGGCCATGTCTGTTTTGTTCACCTGCGTCGAGTTCCTCAGGGGCAACGGGGCGGCTGCCATCACACACTGCCGTCATGGAACTCTGCTCTCACAACTTCCGGGCGACCGGGATGTCGAGGTTATGACTGTGCTCCAGCACTTGAGCGCCTTTCCATACTTCTTTTCCAGCGGTGACTTTCCTGTCCTTGCGACGGTGGACCAAGCCAGTCACTTTGAAACTATCGCGCAAGCTTCGCATGCAATGGACGAGCTCATGGCACAGGGAGTTAGGCTGGTGCGATCACTTGACGACTATAGGCTGGGAATCGAGGATATCGCCACCATACCTGCAGGCGCGCAGGATACGCAGCTAACCATGGCGAGGAAACTCACATTGTGGAAGACTGCTTTTGAAGACCTAGTCAACCGGATCGACATCAGTACGACCAACCACGCGTTGTTGCTCATGAGATTCCAGGTGTGCTGGATCTGGACTTGCATAGCTCTGCGCAGGGACGAGACCTCGAGCGACCTGTTTCAACCCGAATTTTCACAGATTGTCGAGCTAGCTAGCAAGGTGTTGCCGATAGAGAGGCTGGAAGTTGGGAGCAAGTTCTCATTCGGCATGGGTATGTCTCCCCTACTACACTTTGTTGTCATCAAGTGCCGGCACCTTCCAACTAGACTCAAGGCACTGGAAATGCTCCGGAAGATGGGGAAAAGGAGAGAATCGCTATGGGATGCAGTAATCATGTGCAGAATCGGAGAGGTCTTGGTAGAAAGGGAGCATGGTTTTCAAGTGGCGCCGGGGACGGAGCTAGCCGCATGGGAGCTACCAGCGGACGAGAAGAGAGTTAGAGACTCGTACATGGATGATGAGGTCTTCGTGGAGAGAGACCATCTGGGAAAGGAGGTTCTGCGTCGGAGGATACATCTTTTTGTGTGTGATGGCAAGGCCATTGTTAGAGAGTCTGAGTGGATTTCGCTAGCATAACGAGGAACTAAGCCTGTAGTAATCTCCTCCTGGATCTGCGCCAGGATTCTGTATAAGACTGTATGGGTCCAATGCGATCAAACCCCTGCTCAAGGCTGTGTTGGGCCTTGGATGACGAAGCGGGGCGAGTGCGAGATGTGTAGATTGGAGGCTTCTCTCTTGCTTTATCGCATATATATAGTACTATTGTTCATCATATCCAGTGCCAACTTGCCCCTTAGCTCAAGATTTCTTTAGTTGTCTGCCTCCCTTCTACCTCATTAAGTATCTGCCTGTCTGCCTGCCTGTTTTATACATAGGCAACTACGCGCACCATACAACTACCTCCCTTCACCCTGATCAGCAAGCTCGCTGCTGTTATCACGAAGCAGCCCGGCGTTTCTCCGGAAGCCGGCCTCGCTGGTCCAGCATTTTCAAGCCCCACCTCTCTCCCCGGCAGTGACGCCCTTGCCTCTGCTATAAGCAAATTTGATAACCATGTCGATCTCTCAGCTCCCATCCAGGCCAACGAGACAGCATGGGCGGTGGCCGTCTTCACGACAGACGACGAAGAGCCCTTATATGAGAGGTACTATACCCCTGGCTTCGACGTCGGGGTATCTGAAGTCGACCGAGCCTCTGTGTTCCGCATTGCCAGCGTTTCTAAAGTGTTTAGCGTCTGGTCGTTCCTGGTGGAGGTTGGTGACGCTCACTTCAATGATCCAATTACACGCTACGTCCCCGAGCTGGCCAATATTGCCAATGAGTCGACTCAGGGGGTGATGTATGATGACATCGATCACGTCAGATGGGAGGAGGTTACTCTGGGTCAACTCGCAGGTCAACTGGCAGGAATTCCGCGGGATCGTATGTCACAAGCCAGTCCTTGTTCCAAGGCACGCAGCTAACCAAGCAACAGCCGCCCAGACTGATCTCTCGGCTCGATTGCCCCTAGAACAAGCCATGGCACTCGGGCTTCCACGTCTTCCCGAGGATGAAGTTCCGCAGTGCGGTGTGCCTGGCCTCCTGAGGTCGTGCACGCGTAATGGTACGAAACAAAGTCACCCCTTTCCCCTGGTGTGCCATACAATTTCTAACATTTCCGTGCAGAAATGATCTCTCAGCTACTCAAGCAGCACCCAGTCTTTTCGAGCGCGTACTCTCCTGCGTATAGCAACGTTGCATACGCGCTACTCGGCTTCGCCCAAGAAGCCGCCACCGGAACCCCTGTCGGCGAGGCCATCAGCATCAGTATCCTGTCCGCACTCAACATGAAATCAAGCAGCTACAATACGGCGCCAAAATCAGGCGCTGTCATCCCTGGAAACGCCTCTGCTGTCGGGTGGGACTTTGACCTGGGCACTACCAGCCCATCAGGGTCCCTGTACAGCTCTACAGGTGACATGATCAAGGCCGGACAGGCCATTCTTGGGTCCAAGACGATGACGCCGGCACAGACACGACGATGGCTGAAGCCAATGAGCCAGACAGGTGTCCTGGGCACCGCGGTCGGAGCGCCGTGGGAGATCAGATACTTGATGATCGGTGGCCGGCTCGTACAGCTGTACACCAAGCAGGGCGATATAGGCGGCTATCGTACTGCCTTTGTGCTTTCGCCTGAGCATGACCTTGGCGCAGTAGTCTTTTCTGCCGGCCCAGTTGGATCGAACTCTGCGGTGGTGAGAGAGACCCTGATGAACGCCTTCGGCGACTCTTTTCTTCCCATGGCAGAGGACCAGGCCAGGCTCGAAGCGCGTAGGAACTTTGCCGGCGTATATAAAGACGCCGAGACAAACAGCTCTGTCACCATCCAGGTCGACGATTCCATGACTGGGCTGACCGTGACGAGCCTTTTCTCACGAGGGACTCAAGTTATTGGAAACAATAGCCCCTTCATCCAGATGTTCCAGGCCGGGTGGTCGGCACGTCTATTTCCATCCAACCTGCGAACCGTCAAGGAAAAGGCTGGTGGGGAAGGGGCGTTTACCTCAAGACTTGGCTTCAGAGCCTCGTTCTTCAACGCCACCGGGGACGCAAACGCAGTGCAGGACCCGGCTTTGATGCAATGGACCAGCCTTGGAGCGCCTACTTATGGAGCAAAGACTTTGGATGATTGGGTCTTTGAGATGAACGAGGACGGGACGGCACAAACTGTTGATGTGAGGATGCTGAGATTAAAGCTGGAGAAGGAAGTGGAAGCTGACGAGGGGACTTGAAGTATGGGATTGCACGCTTGTGTCTTTAAGCCAATACAATGTACCATAAAGGTAGGAACCAAGTGACGCAATCTTCATGAGCAGACATGTGGAAAGAAACTAAAGGGCAGTCTCCCAATCAGATCCAGTCTTGGTCTTTTACGGGAGCCCAAGGCAGCCCGGTCGAAGCGGAACAAACAACCCGTAGAGTCTGACCACTGTCTGGTGCTCCTTAGTACCACAAAAGTCGCCTTGTTTGTTGTCCAATCCAATCAGTGCAGAATCTTATTTCTCCCTCTCGTTCTCTGTTTGACTCTACCTCACTTCACCTTACCCAAAGGCAGCTCAGACTTCATCTTTCACCAAGTGTGTTTACCCAGCTTGCGTTCTGTTCATCCAGGTAAGCTAAATATATACCGTTCACGAATCTTGTTTTCTCTCTCTCTATCTCTATCTCTATCTCTCTCTATCTATCTGCACAGATCTTTGAAACAGAGACCCGGAATTGCGCTCCTAAACCCCACCTCCGACTTCCGCGTCACCCTCGCCATCACAAATCTTTCCTAACAGCACAATCCCTAGCAAACCTCTAGGCACTCTTTGATCCGGCCCACCGCAGCGTCGGGCTGTAGCAA
Source organism: Pseudopyricularia javanii (assembly GCA_031001725.1). Lineage (NCBI taxonomy): Eukaryota > Fungi > Ascomycota > Sordariomycetes > Magnaporthales > Pyriculariaceae > Pseudopyricularia > Pseudopyricularia javanii. The sequence continues at coordinate 22,200 of JARHUK010000606.1, forward strand.
CACCATGGCCTCCCACGATCGGGGACGCAGATATAGTGGCCGTCGAGGCAAACTTCCCATCCGTGGTAGCCGGTCCAACAACCATCGGGGCGGTAATCAGTCCCAAGGAAAGTCAGACAAGCCGCAGAAGACAGAAGAAGAAGCCCAAGCCCAAGCTGCTTTTAACGGATGGAAAGTCATGCTCTACAGAGACCCAGCTTCCTCCGGCATGGGCGAACATCGGAAGCTCTTCGAATTCTGGACAAAAGCCCTGGCCGTTCTCGATAACAATGCCCGCGAATGGCAGCAGTGGCTGGCGAAAGACCTGGTAAATGACGAGTACGCTGGTTTGAAGTACTTGAAATCCACCATCTCGATGAGTGCCGAGAATGCGGCAGAGCATCTGAACGTCACCCACGCTTTCCTCCAGGCTATCACGCATCCCGAGCTCCTCAACTCCTACTCGATCGACTCTTATGTCGGAACCATCTACAGCTTTCTTGGAGGAACAGATGGAACCCGTGCAATTGAATTCTTCACAGCAGTCTGTGGCTCTGTCTACGAGACGGTATCTTCCACCACCGACAAAGGCACAAGCGACCGCGGACAGCAGATCGTTCATCTTGCTATCAAGACCACGAAGGAGCTTCTCACCCGGGAGATCAAGATTCGCCTCAACGAGGGCCTCGATAAACTGTTTGGCCGGATGAGTCAAGTTGGTCTCGAACTCGACTCGAATCATCAAGGCACCATTATCTCCGATGTGAACGATCTGCGGAGGTTCGTCGGCCGCTGTGTGAGGCTAACAAATGGTCCAGCTCAGGCCCAGTCAAACACTCGAGCGACTACGTCTTCTGCAGCAAAGTCCACGTTCCCTCTCGAGCTTCCCCCACTGGGATGGCGCCACGACAACGACCACGAGGATATAGCCAAAATCCAGCTCTTTCCAACCAGCGACGAGATCCAGTGTAACGAAGCGCAATATCTTCCATCCACAAACTGGACTGTGCCTCACATCTTCGAGGAGCCTGCACAACGGCACTTGGACTCGCACTTCAGACTACTGCGGAGCGATACTTTCGGATCGATCGGCAAGTTACTCCACGGTTTCCTTCTCAACAAGTGCTCGCTTCCATGGCTGGCAAAGCAGGAGACGCGGACCCACGGCTACTCCGTAGCTCGGTTGGACCATATGGCTGTTCAATCCCAAGATTTCAGGATCACTGTGTCCTTCCTTCAGCCACAGCTACTGCGCGAGATGTCTCCGGAGAAGCGGCGGAAGTGGTGGGCCACGTCCTCTCGCTTGGAGGAGGGTACACTCGTGGCTTTTGTCGCCCCCAATCGAACCGCAAACTCTGTGCTCTTCTTCACCATCGCGTCTCAGCTGGTGGAAGCTCAGGGAAAGCACAGACAGGACAAAGGCGCCTATTCTGATTTGAGGGAAAAGCACAAGATCAACTTGCTGGCCCCCGAAAAGGGCCTGTCCAAGATTGTGCTCAAGCTTGCGAAAAGAACACAGCGAGACACAGAGCTCATGGTAAAGCTATACGATGAGGGAGCCGAGGGGTGGCTCATCGAGTTTCCCTCAGTCATTCCTGCAACTTTTGTCCCCATATTGGGAAACCTCCAGAAAATGATTGGACAGTGCGATCTCACCTTCTCTCGCTGGATCGTGCCCATGGTAGCAGATCAGAGGGAGGTTGTTGACACCACCATCCCACCACCTGCCTATGCCCGAGACCATGGCTTCAAGTACAACCTGGCTGCCATCACCAAAGACAAACTACCACTTGAGCTCGATCCCACCGAGTGGACTGATCAAGAGGAGCAGCTGAGAACGCTAGAGTTGCGAACCGGGCTTGATAGGGGCCAGTGTGTGGGACTACGTTCGGCCCTGACGCGTGAATTTGCACTTATTCAAGGGCCTCCTGGAACTGGAAAGTCCTATGTTGGTGTTCAGCTGACCCGAGTACTGCTGGACTCCAAAAGCAAGGCAAATCTTGGTCCCATATTGGTTAGTTTGCGTACCACATCCGAAGCTGCCAGAAACGAATACCTAAACTAACGACAATCACAACTACAGGTTATGTGCTACACCAACCATGCCCTTGACCAGTTTCTGGAGCACCTCATGAAGGTTGGAATCCAAAAAATCATCCGCCTTGGTGGTCGGAGCCGCATGCCGGAGCTCGAAGGCAAGAACTTGCGGAACGTCAGAAGGCAAGGCGAGTTGAGAACAAGGCTAGAGGGCCAGAAAATCTACACAGCTCGCGATCAACTGAAGGGAAAGTTGAATGCTGTCACAAAGATTCTTGGCCATCTTTCACGACTGCGACGCATATCTGGCAAGAGTCCGACATGGTTGTCCTTGAAAGACTTTCTATACAAAAGTGCCACGCAGATCTACAAGCAGCTACATGCCTATGAGCAGCCAGACAAAGATGGCTTCACCGCCGTCAGCAGCGCTGATCCTCTGACGACCTGGCTTCGAGGAGACCTAGTTCTAGCCCAGCAAGGCCCCGGAGACGACCCTGCCAACGGTTCTGGCGATAGACGCATTCTCATCCAAAAGGCCGAAAAGAACATTCACTCGCTTTCTATTACAGAGCGTCAAGCGCTTGTAGATGGGCTTCACCAAGAAGCGTTGGAAGAATACAGTGCCCAGCTCAACTCATTGCTAGGGCAGGTCGAGTGCGAGGAGCAGAAGATTGCTGGGGTCCACCAGGACGTCGACTTGCGTATCCTTCGGCAAGCCGACATCATCGGCGTCACCACAACCGGCCTTGCACGTGACATCGAAATGCTCCGTATGGTTGGCTCCAAGGTCGTAATTTGCGAGGAAGCTGGCGAGGTGCTCGAGGCGCACTTGTTATCTGCTTTAATGCCGGGGGTCCAGCACTTGATTCAGATAGGTGATCACCAGCAACTCAGGCCTCAAATCGCAGACTACAATCTTAGCCTGGAGTCGTCAAGGGGTTTGGCGTTTCAGCTCGACCGCAGCCAGTTTGAGAGGCGTGCCGTCGGCGAGCCAGGTATGCCATCTATCCCCCTGGCACAACTCAACATTCAGCGCCGAGCTCGTCCGGAAATCTCAAGGCTTTACCGAATACCGCTGTATCCCAACCTCAAGGATCACAACAGTGTCCTGGGACAGCCCAACGTAGTCGGTATGCGGAAGAATCTATTTTGGCTGGAACACAGTCACCCAGAGGACAGGTCCACCGGCCCGGACAGATCGGCTTCCAAGTCGAATCAGTGGGAGATCGAGATGTGTGTCTCACTGGTTCGGCACCTCGTGCGCCAGGGTTCATACAGGCGGTCGGACATAGCAGTGCTCACTCCGTACGCTGGTCAACTGCGAAACCTGCGCAAAGCTCTGAGCAGTGACTTTGACATATTCGTGAGTGATAGAGATGAGGAGGTTCTTGCGGCCGACTCGCATGGAGAGCCAGTCATGGATGAGGAAGAATCGACCGGCCAGGAAGGCTGGAATAAGCATCTTGTTCGAAGGTCTCTTTCCGAGACTATCCGGCTCGCAACTGTTGACAACTTCCAGGGCGAGGAGGCCAAGGTTGTCATCGTCTCCCTGGTCCGAAGCAATCCGGAAAACAAGGTCGGCTTCCTCAGGACGTCAAACCGTGTCAATGTTCTCCTCAGTCGAGCGCAAAATGGCATGTACATTATCGGCAACTCAGCCACCTATATTGGCTCCGGGGTGCCCATGTGGCAGGAGGTTTACAAACTCCTGAAAGATGAGGGCAGCGTCGGAAAAGCCATAGCCCTTTGCTGTGAGCGCCACCAGGACATCTCCATTGAGTGCTCGACGCCGGATGACTTTGCCCTCAAGAGCCCCCAGGGCGGCTGCAACCTCTCCTGTGACCAGCGCATCGAGCGGTGCGGCCACAGGTGTAAGGGCAAGTGCCATTCCTCGAGCATGCACTCAGTCACACACTGTCCGCAGCCGTGCCCACGAGCTCGTGCATGTGGACATGTATGCGTGAAACTTTGCGGTGACGATTGCGGCGTTTGTTTGGTCGAGGTGGACGCGGTGAAGCTACCGTGTGGCCACAGCCTGGACAGGGTGCCTTGCTATCAGACTCTCAATGCTTCAACGCTCACTTGCCGGACCAGGGTGGAAAAGACCGTCCCTGGCTGCAGGCACACAGTGAAGATATCATGTGATACTAATTTAGGGTCAAACGACTTCAGCTGTCCGGTTGACTGCAAGGAGATCCTGCTTTGCGGTCATGCCTGCTCCGGAAAATGCGGCGGATGCGCGCCCGGGAAGCACAAGGGATGCTCACAGACCTGCAAGCGGCCATACTCAACCTGCAACCACGTGTGTGGAAACATGTGTCACGGAGGGGATGGAGGAGACACTCCGTGTAGGCCATGTACTGCGAGCTGCGAGGTACGTAATAATACGTCCATATTCTCTACCATCTCTCCTCCCGCCTTCCACCTCCACTTCTCGATCCGCACCAACAAGGTTACCCGTTTAAAAGAGCATGACGACACTAACACTCATCTTTGATCACCAGGTCCGCTGCCCGCACTCGGCTTGTGGTCTCAAGTGCACCCAGCCATGCACACCATGCATCGAGCCATGCGTCTGGCACTGCGATCACCAAGGCGCTTGTCATGCTCCATGCGCAGCGCCATGCGTGAGACTGCCCTGCTCCGAGCGATGCCCCAAGACGCTCCCTTGTGGCCACCGATGCCCGACAGTTTGCGGGGAAGACTGCCCCGATGAGGCCTACTGTGCCGAGTGCGGCGACAAGAAGGATCAGGTCGTGGACTACATCGAGTTCAGAAAGTACGCCGGAATCGATGTCGACAAGTCGCCCGTGGTGGTCCTCAGTTGTGGCCACTTCTTCACTGCGGAGTCGCTTGACGGCTACATCGACATGCCTGCTGTCTACCAGGTGAACGAAAAAGGCGAGTTCACGGGGCTCAAAGACATACCCTCTGACCTTTCCAAGCCCGTGCCCGGATGCCCAGAGTGCCGCCGGCCCATCCGCCAGTTCTCGACCAAGCGGTACAACCGCGTCATCAACCGCGCCGTCATGGATGAGACCACCAGACGACTGCTCGCCAAGGGCCGCGCCGAGCTCGAGGCTCTCGAGGCGGAATTCAAGGCGATAGAGAAAGTCTTGCGGGAGTCGCGTGATGAGGTCGCCGAGAAGATCAAAGATCCCGTGCAGCTCATGCTTACACTCAGATCCCGCCACGGCCGGTCTGACAAGCTCATCTCTCAAGCCAGAGCCTTGCAGAAAACGACCGACCTCGAGCACCAGCCATCCAAGAAGCTGAGCGACGCCATCGCGCAGACGAACCTGGCCCTTGCTCCAAACGGCGGCGGCGGCAGCGAACACAGCCTCCCCGCCAACTCGTGGAGCAGTTTCACCATTGACAAGGAGATTTTCTACCACGCCGCAATCGTCCTGTATCGGACGCAAGATGTCAAGCTGAGGGGTATAGTGAGCATCAGAAGCCGCGTTGCCGCCTCCACCAACCTGGCGCTAGCTTCGCTTCAGAAAAACGACAAGCTCCCAAAGGAGATGAAGCGGTGCCTCAGCGACTGCACCAAGCTCATCGACACGAGTGCCGCCGAGCAGTTCCCACGCGCGGCCGTCCAGCTCACGCTGTGCCATGCCAATATGACCAAGGCTCTCGAGGTGTACGCCGGCGGCGGCGACAAGGTCCTCGCGGAGACTGAGGTAGCGCGCGCACTGCTGGAGAAGGCCCAAAAGCTTTGCCGGGAGGTGCGGTTTGGCGGCGCCGAGGAGCTCGGCGTCGCGGTCGGGGAGGCGCTCCGTCTGCACGTCGACAGGTACGAGGCCGTCTCGGCGGAGGAGCTCGACGAGATAAAGTCGGCCATGGTGGGCGGGCGGGGCGGCATCGCGACGCACTCTGGCCACTGGTACAAGTGCCAGAACGGGCACCCTGTAAGTTCCCCTGCGTGACTCTCTCTTTCTCTTTTGGGGGAGCCTCCGACTCCCTGTATGTCTTTGGTCGTTTGCTAACTCCTCTCATCATTCTCCCTTGCAGTTTGCGATTGGAGAGTGCGGTATGCCCATGGAGCTTGCTCGCTGCCCCGAGTGCGGAGCCAATATAGGTGGCCAGAACCACCAGGCCGTCGCCGGTGTTGTGCGAGCCCAGGAGATGGAGTAGTTGTTGGGAAGGGCGAGCAGGCGGACGTGTAGCGCCATGCAGTTTGCCGAGATCAGTTTCCTTTTTCAGCGAAATCTGGGTCTGATGTCATCTCTTGAAGGCTCTGTCTCGGCCTCATATCTAGATTTGGGCCCGAATTTGTTGTTTGTTGATGAGTAGTTTTGGCCTTTCTTTTTTAGATTTTCGCCATGATCTCCTCTGCATCGAGGCAGATGGTATACCTCGCGTTGCTCGGACATGATAGGCCGTGAGGTTATCAGACCAGTGGTCTTGTTATCGGAAGCGTCGCCCAGTATTGGGCAAAAAGCTAAAAAGCTTATACAATAGAGTACCAAGAAGTTTTGTGTCGCTTAGTACCGAAAGCACTTAGAAGTGTGTATAGTCGTCTTGATAGATCATACATCTAAATCCTCATGAATAGTTTGCTTGAAAAGTCCACTCCAAGCACTACCGGACGATTGGCTTGGGGTATTACTGACAGCGGCACAAAAGGTCCAAACTGTTCACATAACCAACCGAATAAGGCCGCCAACATAAAGATGTGGCAAACAACCGCCTAAACCCCCCGCAGCCACAGGCTACTAATTTTTACACCAACTCCTGAACCCCACCTCCCGCAAATTCCAAAAACAAAAAACCAGGCTGTATATATGCAAAGATGATAACCCAAAAGTAGAAAAAGAGACGCGGTGCTGCTAGCTGAACATCTCGAGGTCACCCTGTAAAGTCCCCTCCCTCGTGCTCTTCGGGTGACGCGACAGGCTTCTTCTTCTCGGCCTTTGCGTCCTTGTCAGCGCCGCCGGCCTGCTGCTTGGCGCTGAACTCCTTCCAGAGCTTGGCGACGTCCTCGTTGCCGTCGTTCTTCTCCATGATGAGGTTCTTGAGCCACTTGTTCTCCGTCTCGAGCTGGTTGATGCGCCCCTCTAGGGCCATGACTTTGTCGTTCATCTCTTTGGCGCTCTTCTCAAGGGCCTGCTCGCGCTGCTTCTTCTTGACGCGGAAGCGCGCCGAGGCGGCCGTGTTGCGGCGCCTCTTGTCCTCCTCAGCGGCCATGCGGGACGTCTCATCCTGGCTGACCGGCCTGGTCTGCTCCGTCGGGTGGGGCTTGGTGCTGGTGGCGCTGTGGGCGGCCAGCCTTGGTTGTTGGGGGTGCTGTCCAAAGGAACCATTTTGCTGGTGCGGCAGTGGCCTTTGTGATGGCGGTGCCATGCGGTACGTCTGTTGTGGGCTGGGCTGGATGGACTGTAGACCGCTTAGAGGCTCCGGGTAGCTGTGCATACCCGATGCCGCATAGGGGCCACCAAAGTCAGAGAAGTTGAGGTCGCCTGCGGGCATTGTGATTTAATGTCAGCCAGAGCTTCGCGTGTCTTGGTTTGGGCATCACAAGGAGTGACAGGCGGGGTGATCAAGAAGGAAATAGATGCGACGGGGCATGGCGACGAGGAGGTGTGCGAGCGAGCGTCAAGGGTCAGGCGGCAAAGACAAGATCAGACAGGCCGGCAGGTAGGCTGCAGAGACACGCATCTGTTTACAGGCTGCCCAGGAGGCTTTGAAGCAGATCCGTTGCTCATGCCGTTGATGGGCGCCCTTTTCCGTGCTGCGACGGGGCATTCCCAGGCTTTCTGCGCAATCCTGGTCACGGGATATGGCGCCATAGTCTTGCACCATCGATTCGTGCTCCCCAACTGCAGGCTTACCAATCGCAGGCCGCCCTCGCGCCCACTTGGACGTGCACACACCCCCTACAACTCGGGCAGGTGCAAAGTTGCTCACGCACCCTGCAATAAAGTATATATTGCACCTTTTTGAGGAAACCAGCAATATGCAAACGTAAAAAAATATAGAATAGGAAACATGCCCACTAGGGCTCGCCGTGATAGGCCCGTGCACGCTCGAGTGCCAGACAGGACGATATGTGCTGGGCTCGGGGAAAAGCTGGGCTTCGGGGAAAAGAATTGGGGGAAAAAGCGAAACAGGCAGCACAACGGGGCCATGTCGTCGGTCGATACCTCCAATGCACCCGACCGAACTGGTAGCACAAAAGGCCGTGTTCCGCTCAGGCGGATGCAAAATGGTGGTAATATGTGTTACGGCAACGGTACAACACAGGAAAATGACTGGGAGTGTTCCTCGCACTGACCTGACATGAAGTCCATGTTGGCAAACTCCTCCATCGTCGTCGTCGAACCGGTGGTCGACATGGGGTGCTGTGTCTCGCTCGGGCTGACCGTCGACGGCGGCGAGTCCTTGTGCGGCTGCGACTGGTAGTCCGTATTCTCTCCCGTCTCAAAGTCGAAGAACTGGGTGTTGGTGAACATCATGAGGTCGTCGTCCAGGGTCCCTGCGAACGGTTCCGTAGCAGCTGGCGTCGCCGGCTGGATTGTGTTCAACTCTCGGAGGTACTGAGCCACATTGGGGGCTCGTCGTCCATGAATTCCTGCCATTTTGTCGGCGTCCCTGTTTTTTCCCTCTTCGGTTGAGTCGGCCCCGTTGGGGTTTCCTGTCGTCTTTGTCTCCGTTCGATCTCGTAATTTGTCAATTGGCGACTTGGTTCTGAGTGGCGGATTTCGTGGAATGAGCCAGACTGAAGCGGTGCGGTAGAACTGAGGATGTGTGTAGGTCGATCGGGCGTCGTTGGTGCCGTTGCTAGCAGACGATAGAACTTGGTAGACCGTAGTACAACAAACGAGAAAGTATTCTGGGGAATCGACTGAGTTTGGTTTGTGGAGGATGGGACGGATGGACGGGGCGCCGGCAATATCGCGGCGAGTCACTACTGCTATGTATGCGCAGATGTGGGCTTGAGGCAAAAAAAACCAGAAGCGGGGCGCGCAATGTGGGTTTTGGTGTTGGCTGGTTCAGGTCGGTTGGGCGTGCGGCATTTGGGTAAAATTCGTATGTATGTTTTGCTGGCCGATCTAATTTGGGTGAATGCTGTCTAACGGCCATGTCGTAGGCAAGAGATTATTGCTGAAGAAGGGCGCGAGAGAAGAGAGAGGCTTGATTTGACAGCGCCGAGGCCGCCTTAGTCCATCGAGAATCCCAAACTAACTGCACAAAGCCAGCCAAGACTAGGAAAACGCACATGCCGATTTGTCCCGGTGCTTAGAAATAAACTGCTGCAACGTATCTGCAGCGGGCATGTACCTACCCTTTCTGTGGGAAAAAAGCCCCCCACTCTTACCAGCCGCTAATGTTCCACCTGCAGCGTGGGATGACGCCTGGAAAGGGTCATTCAACCATTACATCAACCAATCATCACCCGCCATCCTACACACCTTGTGGGCGGGGAAATCATTGCCAATATCAAAAAGGAACGAGCCCAGTCTAGACTAGACCGAGACACCTCGATATGGCCTGGTTGCAAGGACAGAGTCAAGCGAGAATAACGCAATCGAGACAGCAACCACTCCGCAGATAGAATTTCGTATGTAGTACGTAGTAGCCCATTGCGGTCTCCACACCCACTGCTCCACAAAGACAATGTTAGGTGAGGGGTTGGGTGCATACATGGGATACTCTCAAAAGCCTCTTCTCCGCTCCGTGGTATGTAATGTATGTACTATGTAATTTACTCTTACTATATTAACCACTGCATTCTTATCCACTGGACGAACCCCTAAAAAAATATTGCATTAATTACCATGTTTGCGTCCCTGCTGCGTCTACGGCATGTACTGCCGAAAACTCGGCCTACCCAGGGCTACGGAGTGGGTCGCAGATGGCTTGATTTGTGAGGGTCATACATCGGGGCATAAATGTAGTCCCGTAATAGTAACTTGTAAACGCAACCTTGGATGACCCCGCGGGTGACCCGCCAGATTGGTTGGTAATCAGCAAAAGCATTTCCGGGCTTTCAGCTTGTTTGTTGATTTTGTGAAGTGAAATGAGGGGGTTCTGCAGGGTTTTCGGCTCAATAACGGCTGGTTCCTGGAATCTCTGACCGTCTCAAAAGTCGGAGCTTACAGTACTTCGGCTCAGAGGCAAATGTCAACATACCCCGTACGTGCATACGAGGCACATACGGCCCAAGAACGTAGCCAAAGTCCCGAGACTCCGATGCAGTCCAGCCAGATCCCGATAATGCACTACTGTCTATGACATCTTGGTTGACGGCAAGTTCCCTGAGTAAGCTCCTTAGCAGTTAGGTGCATCGCTAGGCGATTTATCACAGGATATCCATCATGCAAGTACTGCCTCAGGTAACAAGGCTACAAATGCAAATATTGTACAAAGCCTATAAGCAAAGGGTTCGCACCCCACGTCACCTGACTTGGGGTCATGGATATCAGTGTCCGCGCTCAGTGTCCGTGCACTGATCGTGACAGTGGGGCCTTGTCGGCAGCCCCGCCAAACCAAACGGTCAAAAGCCCAGAACGCGTTGAATGGCTCCCATGTCGCGTCCCCCGGGAACCGGAAACAACTGTCGTCGACCAACAGTCAACGAACCTAGCTTGGAGTTCACTCGATCTCCACGAACCACCTGATCTCGATTTCAAACAGATGTGATGTGATCAAAGCCCTGTGCCCATCTACATACACCACTGTGCTCACATCGCCGGGCTGTCGCCTGGATGGCGTCCATCTCGGTTCCTACGGCAGCCCAGCTATCCGGATCGCTGCGGCTGCCCCCAACCCACCCCGTCACCACGAAGCTCATCTCCCGACTCTCGCGCTCGTCCCTCGTCGAGCTCGCTCTCTCGTGGCTTGCCCAGTCCTCGGAGCCTTCGTGCGCCCCTTACCTCCGCCCACAGGACCACGACGATAGCATGTACGAGGCGTCGCAGTCCCTCGAGGACCTGCGCGAGATTTACGGCGGCATGCGCCTGTCCGGCAACAAGGGCAGCAAGCGCGAGGTCGTCGACCGCATCCTCGAGGGCGACTGGCGTATGGGCCTGACCCTGCACCAGCTCGCCATGGCCGACCTGCAGCACCTCCACGATCGGCCACTCTCGCTGCGCTGGACCGCCTTCCGCATCGTCGCCCTCAAGATGGCGGGCGCCCGGCAAGAAGACGACGACGACGTGGCCATGGAGGTGGACAAGGAGAGCCTGGTCGTGCCGAGGTTCCACCCGACCACTTTTCTGCGCAACCTCCAGACCCAGCTGCCGCCCGACGTCAAGACTCACTGTGTCCTCAAGCGCCACAGCACCCTCCCCCTCCTCCTCCTGAGGATATTCATCTTCGATACACCCTACAGTACGGGGCTTGTGGCCGCCGACGCCGTTCCGCCCAACTTTGATGCCTCCCGTACTGTATACGTCGCCTTCCCAGACGCATCGCCGTATGTCTACGTCAGCAACGCCGCACCCGTCACGGGCGGCGCCGCCGGCCTGCCCGGCAGCGACGCCAAGAGCCTGCGCGCCATGGTGGTCGAGGGCGTCCCCGGCGCCCTCTCGAGGCCCGGGGAGCGCTACGGCCTGAGGCCGACCAGCCTCGCGTCCAAGAACCTGACTGAGCTGGCCGAGAGGAGGGGTGGTGGGAGGGGG
>JARHUK010000608.1:0-14360 GCA_031001725.1 Pseudopyricularia javanii
TTTTATATTTAAATCGGGTTGTAAAAGGAGGCATTTGCTATTGGATTTTAAAGGGGGCCCATCAGCCGGGGGGGCCCATCAGGGGGTGGCCAACGTTAGTATGCAAAAGTTTGGATATATCATGGCCATGTCAAGTGTTCATGCAGACTGGGAATCAAACATCCCTGTATAGTCTATCAATCCCCGGTGTTACCCTATCTGGCCTCGTGGCGCAACGGTAGCGCGTTCGACTCCAGATCGAAAGGTTATCCGTTCAAATCGGGTCGGGGTCATGTTTTGCATCGCAACCTTTATATTTTTGTCTTTTCTCTCGACTATCGAGGCGTTGAAGCAGCCGCCTAGGCAAGTTTTCAGCAATTCTTTGCTTTTATTTTGTCCTTTTTTTGTATCTCGGTCCTTCCTCCTATGGTCATCTCTCAATTTCCCTATTAGTCGCTGGAAAACCATCCTGGTTATCGCTGGTGACCACCAAATTCGGTTCATATCCACTAAAGCGTACGCCAAACACCAAACTCCCCTGCCTGTGCTTCTCATCATCAGTTCCTCCCAGAATTACCAGCTTTGTAGGTTCCTAGGTACTATAGTTATCAAGTTCGAAATCTACATATAAAGGATCGCCCATTAACCGCATCGTTGATTCCCTTGTTCCCCGCAAACATCCAAACATTGCTATGTTTTTGCAAAAAAGTAACATGCAAGGGCCCCCGCTAATGAACGCCCATAAAGTGTCAATCTTCGTCTAAGATAGGCAGCTCGGTTCAGGCCTAGTCCAGATGAAGCAGGTGGCACCACATCATGCCGCCCTTCCCCCCTCTTGACCTCGGCGCCACCCTATGCATCCCTGCGACTACGATTGTGCGCCCCGACGGCTGGCGGAAATTAAAGCCTGATCCCCCGGGAGCTTGCTTCCTGATGGCAGCCCGGGTTGAACCCATGCCGATGCCCGAGGATGGGGTCGCAACCTTATCGCCCAGACGGTCAGCGGGTACGAGATAGATAGGAATAAAAGTGGCTTGCGCTGCCGCCATCATCATCGAAGCAACTGCTGTGCCCTTCACCCTCCGACACCATCGTCACGGTCGCTTCAAGATGCAGCTCCTCACCCACCGCCCCGCCGCTGCGGCCCTGGTGCTCCTCGGCTCCTTCACGGTCGCCGTGCCCTGCACGCCGCGCGACCCATTCGCACCCATCGACCCGCAGGAATGGGTGAACCCGGACAACATGACCTGGGCCGACTACAGGCAGATCCCGGGCGCAAACTGGGCCGACCCGAACCGCAGGGGTTCCAGCAGGAACTTCAACATCGCGCTCGTGACGGTTGACTACTCCGACCGGCCCTTCATCGTCACGCAGGCGCCGTACTCGACCGTCTTTGGTAACCCGCAGCCCGAGGTCTCGGGGCTCCAGAGGAGCGCCATCCCGGAATACTACAGGGAGTTGCTTAATGTGCCCAAGGAGCTGAACCGCAACCACACGCTGCACGAGTACTGGATGGAGGATTCGGCAGGAAAGTTCGGAGTGGACCTGACTGCGTTTGGGCCGTATGAGCTGCCTAGGCTCTCTTATCAGTGAGTGGTCCTTTTTTCGCTAGTATCCCTTCGCTCTAGCGGCCCGTTCGATCCGGGTAAGCCTTCTTCTTACGTGTGTTTTGCATCTCAGATACGGTGTGGCGAACGACTTTAACCCCGGAGCCTGCCCGCCCAACGAGGCCTGCAACCTCAACATCCGCACCGACGCGCTCGCCGCCTGGCGGGCTGAGATCGGCCAGGAGGAAGCAGCCAAATATGAGCTTGTCTTCATCCTTTCGTCTGGACAGGACGAGTCATCTACGTGAGTATCCTGCATTGCCTTCCTTGGTTCGATGTCCTCACAATATAGGGACACTAACCACCTGAATCGGACAACAGTTGGCAAGAGTTTGGAGAAATGCGCTTCAACTCCCGAGACGAGGTCCCCGAAGAGTTTGGACCGCCTGCAAATAGCTCACTGCCCAATTGGGCACGTACACGCTACGTGGAGTGGACTAGCTGGGCTTCAGCGTCGACACTTTGGCCCAACGCTGGCAGCGGTAGTAGTACACAGGGAGAGAGCAGCGGCATGGCAGTTTTTGCCCACGAGCTAAGCCATCTACTCAATATTGGTGATAACTATGCAAGTTGCTTTTTCCTTTTAAACCTCGAATTCAATATTGTTGTCCTGCAGGGTGTGCGCAGTCGTGCGCCTCGAGGACGGGCCTCAACAAACGCCACAGGCTCTGGCCAACAACACCGTGCACTAACCAGTTTAACATGCTGTAGAATAATCCCTACGGAGATCCTCTGCGAAGATCTTACACCGGACCTTGGTCAATGATGAGCAGAGGCAGCTTCTTGGGGCCGGGCGGACCACACTCGAGATGGCAAGTCCCCGCGCTTCAGGGGTCAAGTCAGGGGTCGCTACACACGATCCGCGACAAGGTCGTGCTAGGCCTGGCGCAGCGCGAGGAGATCCTGCAGCTTTCGCGTGACGCACTGGCAGACTCCGGTCTTGCGCTGGCAAGTTTCACAGCGCGTGTCATCGACCCTGGAGCGGGTGGCCTGATGGGGATCAACGTGACTTTTGGCGACCGGGGCGATCTTTCGCCAGCATGCAACGTATCCACCAATCTTTACTGTGATGGCGGCAGCTACCACACCTACACCGTCGAGGTTGTGGACCGCATGGGTAGCGACTCGTTCCAAACCGATTCCGGGGTCATGATCTCCAAGGCAAAGAACGTCGGCCCCAACGGACAGTGGCCCTCCCAGCCCTTCCAGGTACATCTCACAATTCTCGACATATACCCCCAGACGCAGCTAACTAACACCTCACAGTGGACCATCGACGCCAACCCTCAAGACATCAAGATGGTTGACTTCATCCGGCCCAACGGCAGCGTGGCAATGATCACCCTCGGCGACTACCGCCAGCTTTCGGACGCCCTTTTCCACGCCGGCACGCGCTCGGGAAGCGAGTACGAGTTCGTTGACGAGGCCAACCGCCTGCACTTTTACGTTTTGGACAAGCACCGCGACGCTGACGGCGTGCTTTCATACACCACTGCCGTCCGGTCGCTCGACGGCTCGGGCGGGCCCAGTCGCCGCGGCGTCGAGGTGGCCAACGGCGTGGTCGGCGCGGGTGGCGATGCTACGGGGGCGGGCCTAACCTGCTTCTTCGAGCTGTCCAACACCGGCGAGCACGTCGTCGGTGGGGGCGCGGGACACCCTCAGGCTAATGTGGAGGAGTTCCTCAAGTCGGATGTCTACAGACTGACTGCCGAGGTCGAGGGAGCTGGGTGGAGGGTCGAGCTGCCGAATGCACTGGCACACGCCAAGTTTGGCGAGAAGGCGTGGGCTCGGGTTGCTGTGGGTGCAGCGGACGATGCGGTGGCTGAGGCTGTCGTCACCCTGCAGGCCGTCTCTGAGTCGGCTCAAGGTGTGGCTGCGTCTGCCGAGTGTCGGGTTACCATGGACGGGGCGGATGGCCAGCTCTTGTTCCAGGCATGACTACTCAGCATTGCTAGTAAAACGGGGTGAACAGGTCACTAAGTCTCGCCGCTATCGGCTTAGATACAACAAGTCTGTATAGGCAAGAAAATTAAACAAGATCGATCGCACCTCACTCTCTTGGATTGCTCACAGGAGCATAGTTGCATCAGAGTTCGCAGAAAGGTACACTTCTCAATTGAGTATCTCGACGAGCGTGGTTGTCTCATACAGGCAGGCACCTACGCGTCCTGCTCCCAAAACACAACCGCAGCACCCAGATCATCTACGTTGAGCAGATCGCACCCAGCCTCCCACAGCGTCTTCCAAACCGCATTCCTCGTCTTGACAGGCCAGCCGGGCGTGTCCCAGTACCGCGTCAACATCCCACGGTCATGCGCAACCTGGACCTGCGACTCGAGCTGCGCCGTCTGCTCGCCGTCCAGCCTGCCTGTACGCCTGGTGCGGCGACCGGCCTCCTGGTCCTTGATCCCCCACTGCCCGTTGAAGCTGGTGCTGGCGATGGGGCTCACGGTGGCCGTAACGTTGGCAAAGTCCGGGTCGGCCAGGTTCGCGAGCGGCGCGTCCCAGAAGTAATCCCTGGGCGAGACGCCCTGCACCAGGCCGCGCGGCGTGTTGCCCGTCCCCACGACGGTCACGGGGCCCTGCGTCACCGAGCTGCCGTTGAAAGTGGTCAGGTAGCCCGCGTCGCGGAGCGGCTGCAGCGCGCGGATGACGACAGGCCATGTCGCCGCGCCGTCGGTCTTGAGGTCGACGAAGAGGTACAGCGTCTGCGACGGGTCGGCGTCGTAGACGCCGTAGCGGGTGGTCTCGTTGCCAACGAACCGGTGCGCGGGGTTCTGCTGCTTGAGGACAGACAGCAGCGGCTGGACGTACAGGCTGTCAAAGGTGCGCGTCTCGGTCAGCGACGACCGGTCGTGGCCGACGTGCAGCTCGTCCTCGCCGTATAGCCAGACGTCGGCCTCGATGGAGATGGCGCCGTGCGACAGGCCCGAGTAGAAGGGCACGTCCCGCCAGTAGTCGTTGTGGCTGTGGATGCCCTTGGGGATGATGTCCCTGGTGAGTGCGGTCGGGTATGTATACAGCGGGTTGCCGGTGGCGTTGCCGAGAATGTCACGCAGCTGGGGCGGGATGACGGCATCGAGCACGCCGGAGGTGGCGGAGGCGAGCGAGGTGGCGCTGGCGAGGAGGAGGGGGCCGAGCATGTTGGTGGCTATGGGCTGGGGGGTAGTAGGAGAGACAAGGGTGGTGAAAGGAAGTGTGAAGGGAGACTACGCGGAAGGGTGACGGTGAGAGACATTTGGGGTTTATGTACGACGAGGTTGATGGCGTCGTCCACTGGCATCGCCCCGAACTGGTAGTACCACGTCCGCTAAAAACCGGAGCTCGGCCTGTTGCAATACGCCAAATTTTCAGATGACAGCGGTCTGATGGCCAATGGGAACACCCACGTGCCTGGGGGTGCCTGGAGGATGCTACCCAAAAAGATTTAATTCCCCGCATCATCACGTCACTTGCAAACAAAACCATCATGGAAACCTTTTGAGCGATTCATCGTCAAGTAATGTTTGCTTTCTCTACCCAATCGACCACGTGCCCATCTCTTGGCATCCTGGTGGCTTTTGTCATTCGATAGTCGCTGTAGTTGTAACATCGCTACAAAACAAGAGCCTCAAAACCCTCCTATGCGCCTCACGCGAAATGATACAGAACACATCTCGGCCAGTCTTGGAGGAGGTCAACCCATCTCCAAGCTCCAGCTGTCAACGTTAGTCGACATCATCGATGGAGCGCCCTGGTATAACCTCTCTCGTTGGCCATAATCTCTCTCTGCGCTTCCTCCCACAGCTGCTGAACAAGCCGTCTCGTGTCATCATCCATATCGGCGTCCACCATTTCCAAATCCCCAGCCTCCTCTGCGATTCCGCCCCCAACCCCAGCCAGCTCCGAAAGCCGGTCGCTTGGTGTACTCGGCGGAGTGGGTGCCTCTTCCCTTCTGTTATCCTCCGCAGCGACCGTCGAGTCGGAACACTCTGACGAAGAATGCCCAGGATCAGGAAGCCCCCCTAAATCGAGCGTCTGGCGCGCCATCTCAACCTGCCTCTGCATCCTGATAATTTTCTCAATGTCCCTGACCCTCTGTCTTTCAAGTTCCCTGCTGGCTCCCCGGAGCCCATTCGTCAGGTAGTCCCGCCTGTCCCATATAGTATAGCTCAGCTCCACACGCGCGTGGGTGAGTGTCTCCTGGGCCTTGCGTCGCTGTGCCCCCTAAGGCTCTTCAACCTTGTCAAATCTCTGCAGCCCGGGTGCGTCGTTTTCCGAGCCCGAATCAATGGAGTTGCCTCCACGGTAGTCTCGGGCTGCAAACTCGGCTTTGACTTTTGCCAGATTACTCTTAGACTAATCAAGAATCCGTCTGAGCTCCATAGACTTGCTCTCTCTGCTTGCGATCATTTTGGAGAGGTCTTCCGCCGACTCCATGACAAGTTGTTGTGATCCAGCACCGTCGCTTGGTTGACCACCGCGACTGAGCTCAGCGCCAGGATGGTTTTCACCCATCAATCCCAGCTTGGCTTGCTCCTCGAGCTTCTGCTCTGGCCCCATTTTGTCTTGTCCATCTTGGACCTCCAGACGCATGCTCGAGGAGTATTCGCGCTTATCAGGGCTCCGCTGCAAGGTCCATATTTCAACCTTGTACTTGGGCACGAATTCTCGAGGAGGCTCGCTTGCCCTAATCCCCCAAATTCGGCAATGCCGGGCCATCCTCTCGCCTTTCATCCAACAGCCATCTCGGCAGCCATCTGCCCTGCAATCATCTTGGTCGATGTCTTGTGGCTGGCTGGTCACCTCCGGCTGCACCACGGGGGTCTCTTCTGCCTCCATCGCTTCGGGTTCCGGTCCTTCCGAAATGAGTTGTTTTTCAGGTTTAGAAGTTGGGGCTTGCTGCTCGGTCGACTTCGGTCTAGCCGAGTGCTGTTCGACATCCTGCGGAGGTCTTACTTTCTGCTTCCTAGCTCTGCTTTGTGTCTCCTGCCAGTTCCGGAAACTCTCTTTAAACCCTCTCTTCACAGCCTCTCCTTGGGATGGTCGGGCCCCAACAGATGTCTTCCGGAGTAGCTCGCGAAATCCTTCCAGCACACCTTCGGATAATCCATCATCCTCTGCGTGCCTTTCATCGCTCCCATGCTTTTTCCTGCCAAACTTGACCCGTGTAAGCCGGGCCCATTCGGCCCATATCTGGCAATAGGCTTCATCGCTGAGCAATGCTGCCGGGCCGGGACCGACCGCTGGTGCTGGCTTGTGGTGTTTCGTGGTAGACTCAGCCCCGGCCTTTTGCACCGCTTCCAACTTGAGTTTGCCGTTTTTGTTGGAAATTGCTGTTTCGTATGTGATCCATGCCGTGTGTGCAATTCCTATAGCTTCTCTGCTTTTCGCATTTGGTGAAATTAGAGGTGTCCAGCTCATCGAGAATCCAGCGATGATGGGGTTCGCGATCCCATCAGGGACTCCTTCCCCGGATACCCAGGCTTTGGGGGTCCATTTCCAGGTCTCATTCCGTCCCTGCTGGATTGTATTACTGGCTTTACCAGGAGATAAACTCGCTTGAACTTTGGTTCCATTTGTTGGCTTTGGCCGGCCTGACTTCAAATCATCTGACGATGCCTCATCCGGCTGTACAGAATCTATGTTGCCGTGGACATCGGACTGGGCACTGTCTAGTGATGATTTTGTCTGTGGAAAAGTTTTTTCTTGATTGTAGCCAAGCCGGACTGTCTGCTCGATATCACTGCTGTTGTCTGTCCGTTTATCGCTTTCCTTGTTGTCCTCTGCGAAGTGTTGCAACTTGTTGAATCGAGCCTCATGGCATCGTTTGTGCATATCAAGAAGTCGCTCCTGCTCCGCAATCTCTTCCATTGTTGCCACAACCTCACCATTGTGCATTTCCACGACAGTAGGAAAGCTCTCCCTTTCTCGCGGCATCCGTGAGCCGCCGACCTTGAGTACAATCTTTATTCGCTTTTTACCTCCCTCTCCACGCTCCGACTGCCTCCAAGGGGGTAGGTTTTGATCCATCGCGGTCTTGTCTTCGTTCTTCAGCATCGCAGACGCTTCAACCTTTTCTTTGGCCTTTTCTTTCAGACCGCCAGCTGACCACGAGTTTTCAGGCAGCCCTAGACCCGGTGGCAAGGAGCGCTTCTTGTTCTCCTTTCTCCGATTCCACATCTCCAGCTGCTGCTGCTGCTCCCAAATCTCCCTATCAGTCAGCGCAGGCTGCCACTCGTCTTTGATATTGGCGACGCCGGCCTGATCCGTATGGGCACAAGCTTCTTTCTGGTGCCGGTGCAGCGAAAGCTCGTTCTCGTGGTCCTTGTAGCCCTCCTTGCCCTGTGGTGCGTGGAGACGAATCTCGGACGGCTCAGACTCCGGCGACTCTTGCTTCACGGTCGGTGCAGGGGTTGTTTCCATGATATTTTCGTCATCCGGTGATTCCCGTTTCGCTGCCGTCGAAAGGGGAATGTCTGTGGGCTTGAAGTCGGACTCTGGAGACTTCCGTTTCTTGGTCGGAGAAGGGTGGTTGTCGGTGATTGGTTGCGAGTGCGATTCGGGGGAATCCTGATTCGCGGGTGTGGGAAGGACATCAGCAGGCTTTGAGTCGAAATCTGGCGATTTTCGTTTCTTCCCCAAGGAAAATTGGCTCTTCGTGGTGGAACCTTCGTCCACGTCGGGCTTCTGTCGCATGACAGCCGTGGAATAGGGGTTACTGTCCAACTTTGAGTATAAAACCGAGTCCTTTGTGGCAAAAGGGTCGTTCTCGTTCCTCATGCCGTAGACGAAGCAGTCCTTGTTCTCAACACCTTCGGAGCCGGGGCCATCCGTCCATCGAGGCAGAGCGTCGCCTGGGCGCGACGCCTGTGCTAGGGTATACGGACACTCGTGCTCGTACTCTTTGCCCAGTTCCTGAAGCCACCGCCGCTCCAGGAACATTGCGGCCCTGCGCTCAATCAGAAAGTCATCGTACGCTTGCTGCGCGGCCTGGGCATCATGGTCCTAGCTCTCGCCCTCCAGCTCCTGAGGCGTCGCTTTCCTCTTTCTCTCGTCCTCCTTCTTTTTCCTTTCCTCTTCCCAGCTTTCCTCACGCCGCTGCTGCATAGCAAGCATGGACAGCGACTCGGCCAACATCGGGGCCGTATACTCTGGATTGATGGCCTTCTTCGCCCTGTCGCGGCGTGCCACGGCGTCGATTTCGGGCGGGAGGCGATAGTACAGCGGGTCTGCCGCCGGCGGCAGGTCATCCTCGTCCTCATCGCAGTAGAAGCCGTTGTCGCGGTACCACTGGGGCGTGCGGAGGCGACCCTCCTTGCGGCCTGGTAGGTAGGAGATGCCATAGGGAGACTTTGTGGCTGTACCATGCGTCTCGGGGGTCTTTTTGATCGGTGCCGGTGGGGGAGCTGAACGCTGCGTAGGCAGTGATTGCGGGGGCTGGATATCGCGAGACTCTACTTGACCCGCGGTGGTGCTCGGTTCTGTGCCCTTGCAATCTCGGGCTGGTGGAAGGCATACAGTGGCTTTCACCTGAGACAGTGTGGCATTTTTCGGCCGGGGAGAGGCCGGGGCGACGCTCAGTGTCCTGGCATCTATGTTTCTCAGGCCAACCATCTTTCCATGCTGGCTGATGCGCTTCTTGGGTGCCTCGCCGGCGATGGTGTCTTCCGTATTTGGGCATGGGCGCTTGTCTGGTGAAGACGAGGAGGGGACACCGTCATGCTGCATTCTTTCAGGAGATAACATGGTGGGTAGCGGTCTGCTGAAATTTATGGCTCTTTTGGGGTTTTTTTTTGGTATCCGGTCTTGGTTTGCATGCGTAGATGTCTTGTTCGATGGCTTGACTGTGGGGGATTCTAGGTCTTTGCTTGCCTGCGGATTGAATATCAACTGCGTTGGAGCCGTGGAAGGTTCCTGGGGTTGGTTTTCGCCCGGAGTCGACTTTTTGTCTTGGGTCTGACTGGGCAGTTTGTCCTCCATCTCGGTGAGTGTCCTTCATGCATACGCGTGCGGCCTGTATCTCTATTTGCACGGTAACGAACGTGTGGTGGCCGTAAACGAGTGTATGCACGATCGCGAATGTGCAAACTATAAAGATGCCAAACAGGCCTAAAGGCCTCAAAAATAAACGTAAACTTGAGCTTATACCTGCGATATTGATATCTGGCCGACTGAGGCCTGCAAACGATGGGCAGGGCTAGTCAAATACAATCGGTAAGAGTTGTTATATTCGTTCACATGCGGACGAGGACGATATGACAGTTCACGGCGTGATCTCTTGCCATTTCTTGACCCGTAACTACCTCGTGAAAATTGGCACTGCTTTGCCTGCGCCATCACACTCTACTCTCAGTACTTGCGTGGCTATTATGCTTGTTCCAGGAAGGTTCAGTGTACGAGGTCATACATAGAGTTTGGAAGGTGCCCAGTATAGTATCTCAGCACGCTTTGCTGGTAAAGCAGTGGAAACACAGCAGTCTTGCGCAGCACCTTGAAAAGAAAATCAAATGTGTCTACTCAGTTGCTCTTCCTCCAATCCCTGATCGGCCACGGCGGCTGAATGCTGGCGGGCGGCGCCTTGCACTTATCCGCCAGCGCGGCGACTGCCTCCGGGCTGTCGGACGTCACGCACCCATGCTGCAGCCCATTTACCCCGTCGCAGATTACGACAGCCTCGGCGCCGCAGGGGCTGGTGATGTTGAAGTTGCGGAACACGATGTCCTCGCACACGGCCTCCGAGCTAGTGGAGCAGGTCAGCCTAGCAACTGCGCGGCCGCTAGCTCCGCTCGTCGAGCCGGAGAAGTTCTCGAATGTGATGTTTTGGATACTCATGCGGGAGGGGAACTGGTTGCACGTTGCGCTTGGGACGTTGAAGTAGCAAGAATCAAGGCGAGCGGCCAGGTCGACGTTTGCAACGTGGAAGTTGCGGAATGTGACGTTGCGAACCCAGCCTTTTGTGTATGTTAGCGGTAGTTTAATGGTAGCTCTGGCAAGGGGATGCAGTGATCACTAACCAGAACCAACAGATTCGCCGGCCCAGACTTTGATGCGGCCGCCGTCGCTGCCGTTCAGCAACCAGACGTTCTCGATGAGGACGTTCTCGACATACGACACCTCACCCTCGTACTGTCCTAGGGATCCAATTGACTGGCCATGAGTTCCGTCGCAGTACTGGTGGCAATAACCGGATTTTATCAGCGAATCTCTTTCATGTTTCTGTATCGATGTGTGCAAGTCGACCTACCATGGTGTTCACGTGGATGTTGGACGTGTTGCTCTTTGGCGACATGCAGTCATCCGCACCTCGGACCCAGACACGCTCCACGTTGACACCGTCGGTGTTTAAACTGTTGAAGAAATCGCTGTTCTTGGGCTGCGCGGTTGCATTGTTGGAGATGGCCTCAATTATCACATCTTTGTACGTTACATTCTTGGCTTTTCAGGAGTGGACTGGGTTAGTTGGTGAGGACTCGAAATTCTGAGGGAAATGATCCATACACGTTACTACAAAGTTGTGCCAGACGGGCGAGTTCTTCATTTGGATACCCTCGACGTGCAGATTGGTCGTGTTTTCGGCGTAAAAGAGAATTGGTCGAAGATACGGGTTATCCGGATCGAGAATCCTGCTTCGGTGTTAGCCAGGTTTGCAACCACTCACCACCGACGGAGAATCGTACTCGAGCCCAGCAAACTCGTTCCACCACCGCTGTCCATTCCCATCCATGACGCCCTCGCCATAGATCTTGATATCTTTGCCGCCCCATTTCCAAAACATGAGAGACCGCTGGAACGGGTGGTAGAAGGCGTTGGCCTGCCAGTATGGAGTATCGTTTGTGAACTTGATGGTGCCCTCGAGTCTTAGGTGCATGTCGTTAAGGGACGTCAAGTCCAACGGCTTGCCGATGACAAAGAGCTGGTCCTTGGGCAGGTAGACCGTCCCGCCGTTGTTTGCGTCGCGCACAGCCTGCTCGAACTCGGTCGAGACGTCGTCCAGGTCGTGCGCCGAGGCCCGCGGCGTGAAACGTCGGCGGCAGCCCGGGTCATCGCGCCGTGCGACCGGGTGCTTAGCGCGGAATTCACGAGCATTGCGCGGGATCCCGGCGGGAATCTGGGCCGCGGCTTGGGTGGTGAGCCCGAAGACGGCGAGGAGTATAGACGGGGTGATCCTCATGATGGGTCAACTTTGTGACATTGAAGTCAGCGTAAGTGCGGTGAGGATTCTTCCTAGACTGTCAATCCAAGGGCGACTGGTCTGCTTTTTGAACTGCGACACGGCATCTTCATTCGCTTACCGTACCGCTCTCGGTTGGCGTCGACGGTAGAATCAGCCATTGTACGTATGCAGTTGATCCCGCCAGGTTCTCCGCAACCCCCCAAAACCCCGCTGATGCAGGATGAAGATGGTCAGGGATGCAGGCCAATTTGGGATGCATGATTGGTGGTAAAACCCATCGTTCCCAGTTAGATAGCCGAGACGGAGGCTAATTCATCCAGTCTTGATGTCGGGGTCGCGAACAATGAGGATCTTTTGGCAGCCTGGCAACGCAAGCGCCTCGGGTGCCGACAGCCGATGCATGTCGTCGATCGGGGCCACAGTCTCGGGGTTTGCGGCTGAACCCGCGACCTTGAGAAGATAATGTACAGTAATCATATCACTTGGCAGCAATGAATTCCGCGTTCTCCAAAGTGCTTATCTCGAGCGTTGACTTCGGCTTGCTAGGAACTTGGGGTTTTCTCGCACGTCTGAGTATGGCTTAAAAACATGGCTCCTAAGATCATCATCTGTATCTTACAGTACATGACTTTCACAGAGCTGGTAGGCATACGCCTCGCCACGAACCTTTCTGAACTTCCCTTTCGAAGTCCATGGACTAGGCAGGTAGACATATCGTCCTGGCTGCCTTGGCTAACGATGTCGGGTCCGCATCTGATCCGTCCGTTCCTTGCCAGTTCTTGCCTTCGGGGAGGCGAGGGTAACGGCTGTGAGCGATTTCGCTGGCTAGGCCCATGAGAAACACCTTTACTCTATCCTATGCGGATAACGATGCTTCCGTGGAGTGTCGACTGTTTATGAAGAGATAAGGGCTATCCATCACAGGCATCAAAGTCATCATAATGGGCAATTCTTCTCGACGGTTACATCACCGAGCCGTCTCCCTTGAAGGCGAACACCATGCTCATGGCACAGCTCCTAGCCATAGCCGCATATCATTGACGTTAAAATTCCATTTTGTCTATAACCCATAAGCTAAACGATTTACAACCAGGCAATTCTAAAACAGGAACAGTGTCTCGTGACGAGCTACTATCGGCCTTCGTGGGAGATATTCCACTCAATCAGAATGACAAGAATGACGAAGTTGCAGACTAGCCGAATTCTCAAACTGGGGTCATTTATCATCGACCATTATAATTATTTTCTTTTGCTCCACGGTCTCTCTCTCCCCAAAAAGGACCAATGCTGCACCACCTGGCTGACACGGCCGAGCCCCTCACCTGCACAGGCAGATGCTTGGCAGACTTTACCTCTTGGTATAGCGAAGGATGACATTGCCCACGTTTCCAAGCTTGACGCGCCTTGATGAGTTGTAGATCGGGGCCGTCAACCACACAAGATTCGAGCTCTTACAGGGCCATGGCGGCGATGGCAGCAGCACCGACCCAACCGGCAACGATCTTTCCAGCGCCAGATGCAGGGGCAGCAGGAGATGTGGAGCTAGCGTCGGCGCTGGCCGCTGTCGTGGTTGAGCTGGCGCTGGAGGCCTTGCTCGTCGAAGCTGCGGCGCTAGCAGTGGTGGCGGTGCTGTCCGCAGTGGACGAAGCTGTGGCGGAAGAGTCAGCCCCAGCACTGGTCGTGGCAGTTGACGAACCAGCTGCCGTCGACGATGCGGAATCATCAGACGAACCCTTGGTGATGTTGAATTGGTTCTTTGGGACGGAAACACGTTAGATATGGTACTAGATATCAAGTCAAAGGGCAAGATCTTTGGCTTACCGACTGAGCGTAGATCTGCTCTACCTTGGTGCCGTTGGTAAGGTTGATAGTGTAGCTGTTGCCGGCGGAGAGTTTGCTGGTGTCGACCTCGTAAGAGCCCGAGCTCGTCTCTACGTTGGAGGCGATCAGGACGTCGGTGGGCGGGTAGGTGACCTTGTTTGACAGGTAGATGTTGAAGGTGGGTTTGTCGCTGGAGACAGACTCCCACTTGATGGTCTCCTTCTCACCGGTGCTCCAGATGGAATTGGAGTCAGGTGAAGTGACCTTGAGAGCAAGGGCGCTGGAGGCCAGAGCAAGGATAGTGAGTGCGGAAACCATTTTGGGATAGTTTTTTTTTTGGGTAGTACTTTGCGAGGTCAAATAAAGTAAAGGATGTGTGAGCGAGTGACTGATAGCTGGATGCACAAATAAACGATCGTGGGTTTGACGTTGGACAAAGGTCTAGCGATGGGGATAAGGGAGAATCACGTCCCGGCGACGCGGATGCAACCTGATCTTATGTGTGGTAACATATCAGGGGATCAACACAACCAGCATGACGTATCCTAACTTTAGCCCACAATAGTGCTTGTTTTCTCTCCCAGACAGGGGTCGAACACGATGTTTTGCAGGGTTCAGCTGGTCGTGTGCTGATACGAAACGACTGTTCAATTAAACCGGCATTGACCGTGACTCGCTGAGTCGTTGTTGATTCGTGTTTGTGGAGTGACAACTAGGGCCCACAGAGATGGCCCTACGTTCTCTGGCTAGTTTTTTTTTTTTTTTTCTCCTGATCCTTGAGCAGTACGAGGCCACAG
>JARHUK010000611.1:0-10191 GCA_031001725.1 Pseudopyricularia javanii
CCCCAGAGCGTCCCTCACGATCGCCAGCCAGAGAGTTCAAACCTAAGCGGGCGCCCATGATCACCCATCTGCCGCCCTTTCGCCACAACGCAAAACGCCTTGTCCGTGCTTGATTCACCTGCCTCACCCTGACCCCCCCGGCTCGAGCTTGGGAGAGAGAGAGAGAGACTCTCAAGGCCTGTCCTGTCACCTTGTCATAAAACATCCGGGACGCCAAACAAAAGCAAACAGAGCCAGCGAGACCGGCCGCCGCTCGTCCCAGCGCTGCTGCTGCTGCTGCTGCTGCCCCACCCCCAGCCCGGTGGTCAAGGGTTTCCAGAGTCACTATAACTACCGAATCTCGCCGTGTCTCTCAACCTTCTTCAGCTCCAACTGTTGTCGTTTGTTTGCTGTGACTCAGCAAACAACACCCCTCTCCCCCAAAACCATGCCCGGCGCCATATCAACCACCATGAACCAAAGGCAAATTTGGCAGCCGCTACATCCAGATGTCCGCCCTCGCCTGGATCCACAATACGTCAAACTACACGACGACATCTTCCAGTATATCCAGCCCGACGACCAGAGAGAGTGGGATGGTTCCCGCCGCCTGGGCACCTTTGGCCTGCCCAGGAACTCGCTCAAACCCATCGCCGTAGGCTCTGACCGCATCACCACAATCCCAGGGTCGACCCTCAGGATCAGGACCTACACGCCAACCACCGGCGGGGACCTTGATGTCCCTGCTGCCGGATGGCCGCTTTTCGTTTGGTTCCACGGTGGTGGACATGTGCTCGGGGATCTCGACAGCGACGATGAGGTTCTGACACGGATTTGCGAGCGTAAGCCCCTATGGCTTTAGCATTCCAACCAAAAGAGGGTCCCAAGCTAACTTGACTTGATTCTACCTCCCCCGAACTTGCCAGATGCTCGATGTGTGGTCAGTACCGTGGAATACAGACTTGCGCCCGAGAACCCCTACCCGGCAGCCATCGATGACTGTGTAGCAGCGGTGAAGTGGCTTGTCCGGCCGGACGGTGGCGTTGCCGAATTCCAGTTGGACAGGACCAAGGTGGTCATTGGCGGTGCCTCAGCCGGGGGCCACTTGTCCCTCGCGACACTGCTCCGGTGCGCCCACGACGATAGCCTCTCGGGTCTCGGCATCCTCAAGCAGGTGCTGGTCGTGCCGGTCATCGACAACACGGCAACCCCGGAGGATGGCCCCTTTTGGCGCCTAAGGGCCCACACGGCGCCGTGGCTCACGCCGGCACGCATGCTGTGGTATCGGAACATGTGGCTGCGGGACCCTGAGCAGTGCGAGGAGTGGCAGGCCAGCGTCAACAGGGCGCCGTCGGACCTGATCGCCAGGCTGCCGCCCACCTTCATGGCCGTCGCCGGGGAGGATCTGCTTGGTCCCGAGGCTATCGATTTTGCAGACAAGATGACGGCAGCCGGCGTAGAGGTGGAGCTGAAGGAGTTTCCTGGGTGCACACATGCTCTCCTAGGCTACAGCGGTAAGTCGGCTCCTTTGCGATAAAGAAAGGAAGGGCCAAGTCTACGGCCTATTTGTCAAATTCTTTTGTTATAGCGTTTACTAACCCTCGAGCAACAGCGTATGTCTCATCCTCCATCAGGCCGATGGTTGCCTTCACTCAACGGCTCCTCCGCGAGGCATTTTTCAGCAATGCTTTTTTTTTCGTCCAAGCCAGGATGCTAACGTTTGCCTTGTTTAGCCGCATGGATAAAGGTTTAGAGCTTTTGAACGACTGTGTCCAACAGGTCAGGTCCGCTTTCTTGTCCTGAGATATCCTTCAAATCCCCACGCCAACTTCAAGGACCATCAAAGGTCCCCGGCATATTTCGTGTTAGATCGCAGTGTGGTTGAGGCGTACTCGGTTTGTTTGCTTTTTTTCATCTCCTGGTTCTCTTCTCGGTATTATTCTCAAGGAAATGTCGGCACGCGCCGGCAACAGGGTTACAGTTTAGACATCCCTCTTCGTGCATTGTGTTTTCCTCTTTTGGTTTTGTTTTTATTTGGCTCGACCAACCTCCTTTCGGAAATCTTCTCGCAATCCCGGACACTTTTTTTTTTGCTCCAAGTTGGGACGAATTACAAGATTTTGATTGCATGAGGTCCTTGTCCAATAAGGTTGTCTGTGTGCTATGCATCAGGGAGGGGATAGTTGGACTTGCATAGAGGGCCAGACTAACGTCCAAGTTGGCACTTACACTGCTTATCATCATACCGACAGAGCGTCGTCCCCGTCCTGCATGTGGCTTTCTCTGTGGCACGTCATCAGTGCACACGTAACATTGGTTCTCTGTTGCATTTTTTTCAAGTCCTCCCCTTTCACGACCTGACTATCCCCGCACGAGGTTTTTGCCGATCAGTTGACGAGCAGGCACAGTCTAGCTTCCGGCTAATCAAACAGACTTCCAAGGTACCCAGGTAGTTTGGTGTGAGCTCCCCGCTTCCATTCCCCAATGCAAACCTAACTCCCCATGTGTATTTTCCCCCCATGGTCTATGGTCTTTGACTGATCAAGTGCGCCGGTCTCCGAGGGTTCATGGCATCCCAGACAGCTTCAGTTGCCTTGGAGATAGACACCCGTTGCCTGCGACAGACGGATTTGAACTCTTCCTCGCTGTGGTGTTGATAGCTTCACAGAACCCCAAGCGAGATGCATTCGGCTGTTCTAGGGCTTGTCTCCCTCCTTGCTGCACAATGCGCAAGCCAAACGACTGGACAGAACCCACAATGGGATCGGTGGTGCGGCAAGGTGTATAAACCCGAGTTAGTACATGCCGTCCACTCATGCGAGAGGGTCCCCAGGGCCCTACATTCAAAGTGCAAATCAACTGTGTCACTCCTAGCTAACCTCGGCCCAGATACCCAAGCTTCGACCCGGGCGGCCAGCTCGTCGCTCCGCCGGAGATATCGGGCCCGCCACAGCTCTACGTCCAGTTCAGGCCGCGCTTCAGCATCTATCTCTCCAACGAGCAAAAGGGAGAGTTCGTCATCAACGCGGAGCTGTCGAGGTACTTTGGCGCGCCGCTGGCCGAGTCAGAGCAGGCCGGCAAAATGGCTTACAACATCACGCTCGACTCGACGGGGAAGCAGCTGGCCACGGGGTCCGTAGCCATCAACTCGACGCGCAACGTGATTCCCTTTGACTTTTCAAACGTCAAGCCAGACCGCGCCGCCCAGGCCGTCGTTCTCAGGGGCTGGATCGGCGATGGCGATGGCGCCGGCGACGTCGACGGCGCCGGCGCCGGCCTGCGCGTCTACACGGCGACGGCGGACCTCTTCTTCCTGCCGGACAAGACGCGGGGCAGCGCCACGCGCCTCGACAACCTCAACGGGGGCATGCAGTTCCGCAACGCGGCGTCGAACCACACATGGCGGCCGCTGCTTCCCTACAGCTACTACGCGTCGTACGACGGCTTCCTGGGCCAGAACGACACGAGCCTGATCCAGCGGTATGCCGGCTTCGGGCTCAACGCCATGACGCCCCTAACCACCTACCCGGTCTCCAGCGACGCGTTCGCCTACATGGGGAGGATCGACCTGCCCTTCATGTACGACCTGCGGGACGACTACCGGAACCTGACGTGGGTCGAGGAGAAGGTGCGGCCGGCTGTTGATGATGAGGCTATATATTCGTATTGGAGTGGCGATGAGTATGTTCCGGACCATGAACGCCAAGGATGCCCCGAACACTGCTACAAAAAGCAGAATGTGATTCGGTTCTGGATACCATGATTCTGACAGAGAGTATGATTTAGACCCGACGGCCATCAGGACCCGTTCAACGGCACTGCCAACGTCGTCAGCCTGATCCGCCAGCTCGACCCGTACCACCCCGTCGCCGTGACGCTCAACTGCCAAAACTACTACTTTGCAGAGTACTCGGCGGCGGCCGACTTCATCATGGAGGACGTGTACCCCATCATCGCCAATGCCACCTTCTCCAAGTGGGGCACGGCGTGCAACGCGACCTACGGCGACTGCGGCTGCGACAACTGCGACGGCAACGTGCGCGACGTGCCGCGGCGCCTGGACGACTTTGCGGCCTACGAGCGCACGCTCGGCCGCTGGGCCAAGACAAAGTTCCACAACCCGCAGAGCTTCCACGGCGAGGGCTACTGGCCCCGCGACCCGACGCCCGACGAGGCCTACGTCATGAACATGCTCGCCTTCAACCACGGCGCGACCGGCATGGTGGCGTGGGTGTACCCGCCCACGGACCTGCTGGCCACGGCGCACGGCACCCTGGCCAGGGCGGTGGCCACATCGCCGGTGGTCGACTTCCTCGCCGGCGGGGACGGGGACGGCCCGCACGCCGTCTCCGTCGACGGCCTGGCGGCCGACCAGATCGACGTGGCGTACTGGCGGAGGGGGGACCGGGAGGTGCTGCTCAACATTGTCAACCCGAGCGAGACGCAGGACCGGGACGGCGTGGCGTTCCCCCTGCCTGGCGGGGGCGGCGGCGCGGGGCCGGCGCAGATCGACAAGGTCCTCTGGGGCGACAGCGGGATATGGGAGCTCGCAGATGGCGGGAGGACGGTCCGGTCCAGGACCGGGTTCGGGAGGATGTCGGCCAGCATGCTGCTGATCAAACTGGGCTGAAGAAGAGTCTGCAGCGCATAATAAAAAAGAAATTGTACGCAGACCACAATTTCCCTCGTCACAAATCATCAAGAAACTGTTCCGGGTGTGGAGAGAGAAAGTCTTTTTTTTCACGTCCAAGAAGAATCGTATTCAGATCATTGCTTGATAGCCAAGGGGGGTATTCCGTCACAATCCAGCTGCGTTTCAACTGGTTCCTGAACGCCCGAGCCCTTTCCCCTCCAATCCCCCACTCAGCATATGGTATACAACCGGATCACGGCTGTTCGGTTTTTGCTTTCTTTGGGTCGGGGCCAGACGAAGCCCCGTCATCCGTCGTTTGATCTGACTGGCGGTCGCGCTTCAGCTGTAAACTGGCTTCCTGCTCCAACTCATTCCGAGCTACGGTTTCCCCTTGTTGCTGCGACCCGTTTGCCGAGGTGCTATCGTCAATCGCTGTCACCGCGGCGGCGGCGGCGGAGGCCTTGCTGCTGCTGCTGCTGCTGCTGCTACCCTTGCCCTCCTTGTTCGCCATCTTCTTCTTGTGCTTTGCCTCGAGCATGTCCCGCTTCTGCTGCTTGCGCGCCTTCTTGTCCAGGCTGCCGATGACCTGCTTCTCCTGGCCGCACGGCCACCTGGCCAGGGCCGCGGCCTCGTCCTCGGCCGTCCACTCGCGCGGCAGCACGGCAAAGGTGAGGTAGGACGTGTGCGTCCGGACCTCGGGCTCGGTCCTCGTGACCAGGCGCCCCTGCGCAAACGGCGGCAAGCTCGTGAACCCGTCGGCACCTGCGGCGGCGGCGGCGACTGCGCCCTCGCCGGTGGGGTCGTTGTACTTGTCGCGCATGTAGGCGTCTGCGTCGTCGATCTCGGGGTCGTGCATGGCCTTTTGGTGCTCGCGCACGCGCGCCTCGATCCGCCGCAGCCTGGCCACCGACTCGTCGACGTCGACGGGCGTCTGCGCCATGCCGCGGTCCGTGGCGACGGTCAGACCGACCTTTTCGCGGTGCACGCTGATGCGCTTGTTGGACACCTCGACCGTCTCGATGTCCATCCAGCCCAGTCGGCGCATCATGGATACGGTGCGCGTCACCTGCTCGATGCAGGGGGAGAAGGTGCACAGGTGCACGCTCCTGTTCGGGTTCAGGGGCGAGACGTACGTCTCGTCCGGCACCTGCAGTCCCTGGCCGTCCTCGGAGTCCTTGTACCTCCTCCGCACGAGGTTCGGCAGCGCCTGCCAGGGCGCGGGGACGTCGAGGAACACGGCGTCGGCGTTGGGGCTCTGGCCGTCGACCAGGAAGCCGTGGTTGTAGACGTCGCGGTGCGTGATGCGCACAATGTCGCCCAGCCGGTGGGCCGCCACCTCCCTGCACATGGACTGGTACCGCGCCTCGTTGAACTCGAAGCTGAAGACCTGGCCCCTTCCGGAATCCAGCGAGTTCAGCCTTGGTCTTGTGTCGGCGGGGCCGGGCACTCCGTTGTAGACGGCCCTCGTTGACGCGTGCGTGAAGCTGCCGCTGCCCGCGCCGGCCTCGATGATCTTGCTCCCGGGCCTCGCCCTTATCCTCTGCAGGATGTAGCTGTAGTCCGGGGTGTAGACGACCTGCGTCCTGTGAGGCAGGCTCGAGGTCCACAGCTCGGGGCTCGGGGCGAGGATGTGCACGAAGCCGCTCGCCGCGGCGACGGCCTGCTTGGCGCCGCCGGGTTTCTCGTCGGCGGGCGTCAGGAGGCTGCCCTGTTCGTCGTCCACGGCGACCTTGTCCGCATCGTCGTCCCTGGCGCCGGCGCCTTGCTCTTCCCCGCGCTTGCGCTTCTTGTCGTGGCCCTTGCGGCCCCTCGAGCCGGTGTCGACCTTTGAGGCGCGGACCTGGGAGCCCCACGGCACGCCGATGAAGGTGGAATGCGGGAAGGAGCCGAAGCGCGTGTTCAGCACGGCGCCCTCGGCGTAGCCGTCGTGCTCGGCGTCGGTCTCTTGCAGGTAGAGGGGCTGGAGCCGGTCGCGCGAGAGGTGGATGATGGCGAGGGAGCCGGGCTCGGGGCGCCCCATGTGCAGGAACGGGGAGGCGCTTTGAGGCATGGTGGACTGGCTGGTTGTGCCTTAGGCGCAGAGTTGAACTGCCGGGGCTATGGTGTTTCTGTAAAAAGGGTTGGCTTTGCGCTCAAAGGGGCGACGAGCGCACAAGGTACCGACACTGGTTGGATTTGTTGGAGTTCGGCCCGGGATCGACACAAAGACGCAGAAAAAAAAAATAAAGCCAAGCCCTGGAGGGTCCGTAGCTGATTCAAGCTCCCGGCAGAATAGCGGGGTATCCCTGTAAATCCTGCCAATGAGCGCCGTGACAGGCGCTAAGAATACGCGTGGGAGTGCTAAAGCTATAGCCGTCCGTCTTGGCTGCTGGTATTAATACAGCGTAGTAAAGCTTTTAATGCACTGCTACCGCTCAATTGGGTTTGTTTTATGTATTTCTGGTTTTAACTCGAATTGGATTTCTCTGCCGATGACTGAAGGAAGCTATTAATACTGCCCCTCCTTAAATCGCCCCCCCTCCACCCTCTGACGCATCGCATCTCCTGCACGCTCGCAGGCCCGCTCCCTGGATGCACTCCCTCTGCAGGCTCGCGAGACCCTCACTTTTCCTTCATTACTCAAGGCGCTTTACCACACCACGATCCTTTTCAGCATACAAGGCACGGTCAGCACCACCATCACCACAATCGCCCACCATGGCGTCGCCCGTCATCAAAGTCCACAACTCCCTGGCGCCCGGCCAGCCCGTGCCCTTCGAGCCCATCGAGGGCGGCAAGGTGTCCTGGTACGCCTGCGGGCCAACCGTCTACGACCAGAGCCATCTCGGCCACGCGAGGAACTACGTCTCGACCGACATCATCCGCCGCATCTTCATGCACTATTTCGACTACCAGGTCAAGTTCGTCATGAACATCACCGACATCGACGACAAGATCATCATCAGGGCCCGGCGCCAGAGGCTGCTGGACATTGAGAAGAAAAAGGCCCATACCTCGGAGCAGGCTCATGCCCTGGCCACAAGCGCCTTCCTCGCCTACGCCCAGAGCAGTCTACCGCTGCTCATCGAGGGCGGGGCCGCCTTGGACGAGAACAACTACGAGGAGCGCCGAGACAAGGTCTACGGCGGGGTCCTGGCCGGCGGTGCTCTCGCCGCCGACGGTAAGCCGGGCGACGCCGAGGCCAAGATCAAGATGCACCTGAGCAACATGGACGCCGCGGCCAGGGGCCTGCGGGAGGGCAAGGTTTTTGGGCCCGCGGACGAGGTGCTCCTCCCCTACCTCGACTCGCTGCACAAGGAGACGATCGACACGAGCGACCAGAGCATGTTCACCGACCTGACGCGGCGCATGGAGGCCGACTTCTTCGACGACATGGACAACCTCAACAACCTGCGGCCCGACGAGATCACCAGGGTGACCGAATACGTGCCCCAGATCGCCGACTTCGTCGACAGGATAGTCAAGAAGGGCTTCGCCTACGAGTCGCAGGGCTCCGTTTACTTTGATATTGCCGCGTTCGAAAAGGGCGGCAACACGTACGCGCGCCTCAAGCCCGAGAGCCGCGGCGACAAGGCGCTGCAGGAGGAGGGCGAGGGCTCGCTCTCCAAGGGAGCCGGCGGGAAGAGGGGCCCGGGCGACTTTGCGCTCTGGAAGCAGTCCAAGCCCGGCGAGCCCTACTGGCCCAGCCCCTGGGGCAACGGGCGGCCCGGCTGGCACATTGAGTGCTCCGTCATGGCGTCGGACCGGCTGGGCGCGCAGATGGACGTCCACTCGGGCGGCATCGACCTTGCCTTCCCCCACCACGACAACGAGCTGGCACAGAGCGAGGCGTACTACTGCGAGCACGACAAGGGCGAGCACACTTGGGTCAAGTACTTTTTGCACATGGGCCACCTGTCGATATCGGGCTCCAAAATGTCAAAGTCCCTCAAGAACTTCCAGACCATCAAGGATGCGTTGGCGACCACATACACGGCGAGGAATCTTAGGATCGTGTTCATGATGGGTAGATGGAATGAGGGTGTGGAGATTTCACCAGAACTCAGGATCCAGGCGGACAGCTGGGAGAACACGGTGAACGTATGTCTATACCCACCACCCTTTCTGGAATGCGGTCCACAAACTAACTCGCGATTTTTAGCAATTTTTCACAAATGTCAAGTCGTGGCTGGCAGAGGCCGGCGTCTCGTCAACCAGCGAGGGGCTCGAGTCTCTGTCGATTTCCGAGGGTGGAGCTAAAGAAGGACTTGCCGCGGATCTGGATCAGGCAAAGAAAGATACACAAGCCTGCTTGGCAAACTCGTTCGACACCAACGGGGCGTTGCGCGCAATCGCCGACCTGATCAACAAGGTCAACATCCACAAGCGACAGCACAAGACAGATGCAGACCTCGTAGCCATAGAGAGGATAGCACGGTGGGTCACACGGATGGTCGGCACCTTCGGCCTGGACGCCAACGCCAAGCCGCCGTACAGCGGACTCGGCTGGGTGTCGGACCCGAGCGCGGGACTGGATCTGGAGGCGGTCAGCAAGACGTACGCGTCCGTCCGCGACGAGATCAGGGGCGCGGGTCTCGCGGCGTCGGTCACGGAGCTCCTCGACTCGCAGGACGCGCCCGCCGAGGTCCAAAGGCTCAAGGACTCGGGCGTCACGGACCCGGAGAGGCTGGCGTACCCTTACGTCGACGCTGTCGCCAAGCTGCGCGACGAGCTGCGCAAGACGGTCTCGTCGGCGGCCGGCCCGGAGCAGAAGAAGACGATCCTCGGGCTGAGCGACCGCATCCGCGACCACGACCTGACGAACCTGGGCGTCTACCTCGACGACCGGCCGGACGGCCAGCCGTCGCTGATCAAGTTTGTGCCGGCGGCGCAGCTGATCGCGGCCCGCGAGGAGAAGGCGGCGCAGCAGGCGGCAAGGGAGCGGGCCAAGGAGGAGGCGAGGCTGGAGAAGGAGCGCAAGGAGCAGGAGAGGTGGGCCAAGGCGGCCGTCAAGCCGCAGGACATGTACCGGTCCGAGACGGACAAGTACAGCGAGTTTGACGACGAGGGCATCCCGACCAAGCTGAAGGATGGCAGCGAGGTGACCAAGTCGGCAGCCAAGAAGCTGAAGAAGGACTGGGAGAAGCAGAAGAAGCTGCACGAGGAGTATCTCAAGAAGTTTGGGGGCAGTTAGAAAGGCCACATCTAACCGCTGTGATAGCGCATTGCCAAAAGAAAAGAGAAGAAAAAAAACCATCACTATAACCCTCTTGATGCTTGTCGTGTGTCGTTGTTTGTGATGTTGTGGAGAATATCTTTTGCTTCCGAGAGCTTGCTTTGCTCACGGTAGTATTGTGATGGTTGGGTTCCATACACTGGCACTCAGCAAGATTACGAGATTTCTTGTCTTTAACGTAGTAGTGATTGGGTCTAACTAAGGGCGCTAAACCACATGTTGCTCCGAGTGCCTCCAGATTAGACTCCCAAAGCTCGCTAGCATCTACTGCATTTGGGGATGGGGCCGCTGCTCGTTCCTATAGTGCGAAAAGAAGGCATCAATGGTCAGTGATTCGGCTTTTTGTCAAGGGAGGGGTCAAGTA
>JARHUK010000612.1:0-15722 GCA_031001725.1 Pseudopyricularia javanii
GGCAAGAAAAAAGTAGCAGATTATAGAAGGGGGTTAAGGTTTGTAAGGGGGATAGGGGTATACGTTGATGAAAGAAGGAAATGTGTCGAGACTTTTTTGGTGAAGAAAAGAAAGCTTCGGGTAAGTGTTGCCCCTTTTTTGTGTTGCACAAGAAGTGCAAAGAGTGAGTGAGTAGAGAAATAGCGAGTATGAGACGGTAGGGATGAAGCTAGGTGCGATAAGAAGGAAGACTAGGGGTAGGTAAAGAATGTGTGATCCGGCCTCGAGGGCACATGTGTGATCAATGGGAAGGTTTATAGGAAAGTAACGAATGTTTTGTGTGTGATGATCCGTGGAAAGGAAAAAGACAGCAAGTGACAGAGAAGGAAAAGAAAAGAAAGAAAAATCAGGAGCTGCTGGGCCCCTCGCCGGCATCATCACCGGCCGCAGCAGTACCCTCCAGCTCCTTTTCCTTGGCCAGCTTCTCCTCGAGCCTCTTGCGCTTCTCCGCCATGGCCGCGCGCTTGGACTCGGCGGCCTTGGCCCGGCGCTTCTCGGCCTTTTCGCTAAAGATGTAGGGGACGGACCGGACGACGGAGGCGACGAGCTTGGAGCCGGTGACGATGTGCTTGAAGGTCTCGCCAAAGTGGCCCCTGGCCTCGGCCAGGTTGGCGCGGGCGGCAGCGGACCGCTTCCTGGCCTTGTAGGCGCGCTCGGCCTGGGACGCGGCCTTGAGCTTGGCTGAGGCCTGGCGGCGGGTCGTCGTCAGCATCATCTCGGTGCCGCTCGTGCCCGGGCGCTTGGGCTCGGGGAGGGGCTTGTCGGTCTCTGCGGCTGCGGCCGCGGCTGCTGCTGCTGCGTCGTCTGACATTTTGCCCTTTTGTTTCTGGTCCGAGAATAGGCCGAGCATGCGGATGGTAGGTTTTTCTTTTTTTCTCTTCTTTTTTCTGTTTTTTTGGAGGGCAACAGTCTATTGTATGTGGCTTCGTATATGTGAGTTGATATACGATGTCCTCTAAGAAGGGGTAATCAAGTAAAAACGAGTGGTTGTATTAGTTGTACCAAAAGAAAAAGGAGAGACTGGCAACTATGGACGACCAAGGAGGGGAGGGAGCACAAGGGGAATGCAAGAAAGGGTCCAGCAACGGGAGAAGTTATATAGTTATTATACCCAGCTCACTCCGCTCCTCGTCATGGTCCTACTCCCGGGGCCCTCGCGCGGGCGGTCTTTGAACCATATTCGCTCCTCCCAGCCATACACTGCATAGAAGCGGTCATTGGACCGCGGCATGGACTCAAAGTTGGAAAAAAAAGTTGTACTATGGTAGGTAGAGATCCCCACCGAGACGCGATGGAGAGAAAGACTGTTTTCCTCTCGACTGGGGGTGGTTGGATATGAACCCCCCGTTATTTTCCCATTTTGGAACGATTAGATTCATGCGAGAGGATCTCATGGGACAGTCAACAGAAGCGCGCGTCTTTCCTGCGATTACCCATGACAGGAAATGGACGCGGCCGGGCGTCGATATCCCAAGGTCGTGCGCGTGGGTTGACGCATAAGAATGCAATCAAAGGAGGCCGGCGGCTTGGTGGGAACCCTGGTGCTCTGTGTGGGACGCTGGCGCCGTCGTGTGTGTATGTACAGTAATTACTGTACCAAAACTTTAGGGAGCCTGTCAACAAAAAGAAGGTGAGCGGTTACCGGAGAGGACCGATATAATAGTACTGAGGGATTATTAGGGCCTGGATGGGATTCCCTGGTGTTGGGCCTCTACCATAAACCCAGCCTGAGATTTCATGCAGGTCTGGTTTGGAATGGGGGCTAATGATGTTTAGTAGTCAATACCATCTATATAAGTCTCACGCAAGGACTCCAGAAGAAGAAGAAGAAAAAAAAAGAAGAATAAAACAAAAGCAAAGTCTAGACCTAGTACGGTATCCGGCCCAGCCCGATGGATCTAATATTACTACCGAGCGAGTCGCTTCCGGGATGGCGGCTGAATGTCCCAACGGTCGGTGGGTATGCCCATGAAAATACTACGATGCAGCACGCGACACGCCGCCTGGTTTTTTATGCATTATCGTTGACAGGCACTTGCCTCCATCATGATACCGTCAGACCAGAAAGGCAACCCTTTTTTTTTATTGTCGTCCGGGTTCTTCCACGCCGTTCCCCGCAATTATGCCGACACGTAGCAGACAGGGACGAAACATAAGAAGGCATTCCAAGCATGCTGTTTAACCATCGTAGCGCTTTCCTTGTCTGAGATGGTCCAGTCTAGTTCCAGAACAGCAAGCAGTTCCTGGATGCCGGTGGGTGGGTAGGTGGCGTGAGAGAGAGACAGGGAAAGACAGAGAGAAGGAGAGAAAAAGGTGTATGTGTCTACAAGGAAGGTATGGCTGGCATGTGACAACTCAGGCAGCCACCGCCCAAAAAAAAAACCTCAACAACCAAATCGGTTTAGTCTCGTTGTGATACACACTTTCTCCCACTGTCCTCGCCTTTTAAGCATTTTTAGCAAAGACGTGGCGTCTGTTCAAGATCCCGCAGCTGAAATAAATAAAAATAAAATAAAAAACCCCCCAACGCCAGCCACATCGAGTCGAGACCTCGTGACAAAAGCTTGAGACCCTTTGTTTTGTTTTTTCCCTCTTGTTTTTAACTACCACAGGCAAGGATTCAATTGATAAAGAATTGGCTGTCGTCATTTCCCCTCTCTCATCACTCCATCCTCCCCACAAACTTCGGGCCAGCGGCCCCAACAGTACCGATCACCAAAAAAGGGGGGAATTAAAGAGGAAAGAAACACTTTGTGCACCAAAAATAAGAAGCCATTTGGCTTGGGATTGTCTTGTGAAACCTCATCCCAACTCAAAACACCTGTAGCGCGCCTGTCAGCTACTCAGCCACCCCCCTCACGGGCAGACAGACACATACATACCTCCCCAGCTGGTCAGATTATGACCACACCTACTATGGGCGCCGAGGAGGACTCGGTTGCTTCGGCCAACCTCCGTCAAAGACGCGGTGCCAACGCCGTGGACGGCGCCGCTGATCAACCGGCAGGCAATGGGATCACCGCACCGGCCCGGGACCAGTCCAAGCCCAGGCAACCCAACAAGAGCTATGGCCGTACACCCGACGGAACCATCTTCACCGTGCCCACCACCCATGACATGGTCTCGCAGCTCCTCGATCCTCGGCAGCCCAAGAACCTGAGCGACGTCATCGTCTTGGCCATCCTGGGACTGCACATACTCGCCGCATACAGCCTGCCACCCCATCTGAAGCGGCCCGTCTTCGCCGCCGTCTTCATCTTCTGGCGCGCCTCGTACAACATCGGCATCGGGTACCTCCTCCGCGTGCAGTCAAACCACCGGCTGCTGGTCGTCAAGGCCAAGAAATGGGGCCTCTTCGAGGACCCCGCCTCGGGCAGGAACCCACGCCCGTGGCTGTACAGCCTGCTCAAGCGAGAGCTCGAGGCCAAGATCCCTGAGGACTACAAGCTCGAGGAGGCCCCCATCGAGTACAACACCTGGCTAGTCTTCCGTCGCGTCGTTGACCTGATCCTCATGTGCGACTTTGTCTCATACTGCCTGTTCGCCGCCGTGTGCGGCGCCACCCCGGCCGGCGAGTCCTCCTTGGTCACCACTGCCCGCTGGATCACCGGCTGGGCCCTCGTCGGCCTCAACCTCTGGATCAAGCTCGACGCCCACCGTGTCGTCAAGGACTTTGCCTGGTACTGGGGCGACTTCTTCTACCTTATCGACCAGGAGCTCACCTTTGACGGCGTCTTCGAGCTGGCTCCTCACCCAATGTATTCCATCGGCTACATTGGTTACTATGGCATCTCCATCATGGCTGCCAGCTACGACGTCCTCTTCATCTCCATCCTCGCGCACCTCGCCCAGCTCGTCTTCCTCGTCGTGGTCGAGAACCCCCACATTGAAAAGACGTACAACCCTCCCCCGCCCCGCAGTGCCGGCCAGCTGCAGTCCCAGGACGCAGCCGCCGACGTCGATCCTGCCTCGCGGGAGTCTCCCGCAACGGTCCACAACATGTTGGGCTTCAAGAACATTGACCTCTGGAGGGTGCCCGACTACACCACCATTCTGCTCTGCATCTACCTCGGCGTCCTCTCGCTCGCCACCCCCAAGACGGAGTTTTGGCAGGCAATGTTCCTGCTCCACGCCGTCCTCTGTCGGGTCTGGTTTTCGGCCGGCCTCGGCTGGATCCTGACCTTCCAGTCCAAGGAGAAGAGGTTCACGAGGCACTTTGTCAAGTACGGCGAGAGCGCCGGCGAGGCCTGGAGGCAGTGGAAGGGCCTCTACCATGTCAGCACCGTCATGTGTCACGGCTCCTTCGTGGCTGCGTGCTGGAAGATGTACACGGTCCCCTCGGACTGGACGCAGGAGTGGGCCATCCTCAAGCACGTCACGGGCGCCGGCCTCGTCGCCCTCCAGATCTGGACGGCCGTGAGCATCTACGACGAGCTCGGCGAGTTCGGCTGGTTCTTTGGCGACTTCTTCTTCAACAGCCGCGCCAAGCTAACCTATAGGTCCATCTACCGCTTCC
This sequence comes from Pseudopyricularia javanii, assembly GCA_031001725.1. NCBI lineage: Eukaryota > Fungi > Ascomycota > Sordariomycetes > Magnaporthales > Pyriculariaceae > Pseudopyricularia > Pseudopyricularia javanii. Next base: position 4,556 of record JARHUK010000612.1, read on the forward strand.
TAAACAACCCGGAGCGCGTCATGGGCTCCCTTGGCCTGTACGGGGCCGCGCTCATCACCTGGAGCAGGACCATCTTCATCCTCGCGCTGATGAGCCACCTGCTCACGCTCGCCTTCATCTCATACGTCGAGAAGCCGCACATGCAAAAGATCTACGGCCAGAGCATCCGCGAGGAAGCCGGCCTAACCAAGTTCGTCAAGCGCTCCTTGCCCCCGCCCGTTAAGGGGTGGTCCGACAGCGTGGACAAGGTGCTCGACGACGCCAAGGCCTTTGTCGAGGACTTTGTCGAGTCGGCCAGGCCTAAGCTCGCCGCGGGGGTGTCGACCATGGTGCGCGACACGACGGCCCTGTTCAACACGTACCCGGCGCGCCTCACCATCTCGCAGCTGAACCCGTCTCTCGCCGGCCTGGACCCGCAAAAGTACTCGCTCTCGCTCGACGGGACTGTGGCGCAGAGGGCGGCAAGCGAGCGGTCGACGGGCAAGGAGAGCATCCAGGGCAGGTTCCCCAAGGACGTCAAGACGCTGGTGCTCGAGTACGGTGCGCCGATCCGGGTGAAGTGGACGGCGCCGGCTAACCACAGCAAGAACGACTGGGTCGGGCTCTACATGGTGATCGACAACCGGTCCAGGGCGGTGACCGAGGTCCCGTCGCAGGGCCGCTGGGTGCCCACATGCCCCGGGCAGTACGACCGCGCGACCGACGACGGGATCCTGTCGGCCGACAAACCGGTGCCGGGCCGCGAGGACGAAGACGTGGTGCAGGGCGAGATGGTCTTTGAAGGGGACAGGCTGTGGTGGACGCAGGGCACGTTTGAGCTGCGGTACCACCACGACGGCACGCACCACGTCATGTCCGTCTCGGAGCCGTTTGAGGTCAAGATCGGGCGGTTCGACGAGGACCTGGACGACGAGGTGGTCGCCAACGGCGGCGGCGCATATGAGCGGGCCATCGAGTCAGAGCTGCTGCCGCTCGTGCGAAACTGCCTGGATCGCGACCCTGAGGTGGCGCCGAGCAGCGTAGACGAGCCGTTTGGCAGCCTGGTGGAGCGCGACAGCAAGTACGCCAAGCGGGTGGTCTATGCGATCCACCACATGTTCGGCATCGAGTTCGCGCCGGCCGTGGTGCCGGCGGACGGGAACGTGAGGAAGCTGGCGTGGCGGATCTGCAACGCCAAGCAGGTGCTGGTAAGTCTGGAATGCCGTTTTTGTCTTGTGTCATGTATGAAACTAGTGCGTGCGTGCTGACCGTTGTTTATATTCAACTCGCCGTAGGCTCCTTACAGCATGTCGAAATCCCGAGGGACCACGACGCCCATCAGCGGCGAGAAGTTTCCCGAGACGCCTTGAATGGGGACTTGCATTTTGGAGGGGGTTTCTGGGCTAGATCTCGATGCGGCTGGACTGTCGGCTCCTCATATTATTTCCCCAAGATACCATATATGTCTGGGGGCGCACGGCGGCGACAAGGTAGACTTTTAAGCTGTGGTTATTTGGCTTCCGGTGGTGCATAGCGATTCGGTTTATTAGAGCTTTGCTCCACAAAGATACGCATACCTATATACTACCCATATACTGTTCCGAGTTGGGCAACGTTCTCCAAAAAGCTATGAAGCAGGAAAAATAGCAATCAAGTGCCTGACCAAAGGCGAGACATTTTAGTTCCCACAGTATGTTGTTCGGTTTTATGATATTACCATGTGCTTGGGACTCATCCGTTGGTGGTTGCATGAATGAAACGGCCTTTGGACACTGGGCCAAACTATAGCAAAGCCAACACAATCAACTATATGATGATGTTTTTCAATCGACGTCCGTCCATTTGTATACGATTTCAGTGAGACGAGATGCAAGGGCCGCTAGAGAAAAAAAAAAGATCAAAACCAACAATCGTCGAGTTAAGGTAGCGGTTCAATCAATTACTTTAACGCTACAAGGCAAAAAGAAAAGGGGCAAAATCCCGGCGGCGGCATTGTAGCTCCCCTCGCCCCACCCGCCGCCCATCGGAATTGAGACGCAACCCCACCAGCCACCGGATAGGTAGACACCCATGCCCGTTGGACTGGCATTGGATCCATTGGGTTTGAGCGAGGGCACGACAAGAGTTGGTTCACAGGTAGACAGATAGACATACATCAACCAGACGCAACACAGGAACGGGCTCCCAGTCCTACTACGCATACGCACCAGGTACATACATTGCCTACTACTTTCCTACCGTCGGCAAAGCAAACGAATCCGAACTTTCGACCAACCTCCCGATCAACTCGGGCTGAACTGCCCCTCCGATAGCCACCGTCCGCCCAGACAGCAACCCAAGTCGCATCCGACAGACCAAGGCCCAACCAGAGCTCCCTCCGAGCGACAGACTCGTCGCCGTCGCCAAAAATGGGGGTCTCTGTCATCCAGGAGCAACGCAATAGTCGGTAACCCCCGAGAAGCAGAGAGAGAGAGAGAGAGCGCGCGCGGACCGAGTCGCACCAGGCGTCGCACTCGAGGCAGCCTTGCAGAACGGAGCAGCCCTTTTGCTGACCACAACTTGTTTCACAAAGCACAGTTATCGTCGACACCATCCAGAACATTACCCAAGGAGATGTAAATTTACCTTTTCCTCCCGACACCACGAAACTCCCCCCTAAAAACCGTGCCCCCTCAACCGTCCGCGTCGCATCGCATACATCATACCGCACACACCGCAGCAGCTAACGGGACACAAACCTACCCCCGACACCAGTGGAAAGTCCTCGTCGTTGACGAGCAGTCCAAGAAGATCATCGACAATGTCGTCAAGGAAGATGACATTCTCGACAAAAACATCGCGAGTTCGTCCTTCTCCCCGAGACCGACTTCCTCTTCTTTGGCCCTTCTGTGCGGCCACTGTGCTGACAAGACCGGAATTCCCGTCGTTGAACAGATATCGAGCGGATAGAGGAGAGGCGCGAGATGAACCCGACCATGGACGCGATATACATACTCTCCCCGCTCCCGCACATCGTCGACTGTCTCGTGGCCGACTTTGACCGTCGGAGGTACAGAAAGTCGTTCCTCGTGTGGACGGGAGTCCTCGACCCCCAGCTGCGCCGCCGCATCGACTCCTCGCCCGCAGCTCGCGATCTCAAGGCCGGCTTCGAAACCCTCTCGATAGACTTTTACCCCCGCGAGTCGCACCTGGTCACTTTCAGGGACCCCTGGAGCTTCCCTATTCTCTACCACCCTGCCTGCAACCATCTGGTCAGGGATCACATGGTGCAGCTTGCTCAAAAGGTGTGTGTGATGGTCAATTTTGTAGCTCGGCTCGGTCTGCTTACCGGCGACGCGGGTAGTAGAGCACGTTACTGATATTCCCGGCGCGGGGGGACGAATAGATTGTAGGGGTATGCGTGACCCTGGGCGAGCTCCCCAAAGTTAGGTACTACCGCCCGCGCAACCCAACGCATGAGGCGGCCGTCCTCTGCTCTCACCTGGCCCGTTTCGTGCAGGAGGAACTCGAAGAGTACGCGCAATGGAACCCCAACTTCCCACCCCCGTCGTCGCGGCCGCAGGGGGTCCTCCTCGTCACCGACAGGTCCATGGACCTGATGGCGCCGCTGGTGCATGAGTTCACCTACCAGGCCATGGCACACGACCTGCTCAACATATCCGACGGCGAAAAGGTCACGTACCACATGACCATTAACGAGGGAAGCGCGACCGAGGAGGAAAAGGACGTGGAGCTGCAGGAGAAGGACAAGGTCTGGGTCGACAACAGGCACCGCCACATGAAGGACACGATAGACAAGCTCATGGGCGACTTCCAAAAGTTCCTGGACAAGAACCCGCACTTCCGCGACGAGGGCCAGGGCGATGCGACCAACCTAAACGCCATCAAGGACATGATGGCGGGCCTGCCGCAGTTCCAGGAGATGAAGGAGGCTTACTCGCTGCACCTGACCATGGCGCAGGAGTGCATGAACGTTTTCCAGAAGCACAAGCTGCCCGACATCGCGTCGGTCGAGCAGACCCTCGCCACGGGGCTCGACGAGGACTTTAAGAAGCCCAAGAACGTGCTGGACCAGGTAGTGCGCCTGCTGGACGACGAAGCGATCCCCAAGCCCGACCGGCTGCGGCTGATACTGGCGTACCTGATCTACCGGGACGGCGTGATCCCTGAGGACGTCTCGAGGCTGCTCAACCACTCGCAACTACCGCCACAGGACAACGAGGTGGTCACGAACCTTGAGCTCCTCGGCGCGAGGACCACGCACGCGCTCAAGGATGTGCGGCCGGCCCCCATTCCGCTCTTCCCCATCGACGTCAAGGCCCTCGACCAGAACGAGGAATACGCGCTGTCGCGCTTCGAGCCGGCCGTCAAGCACACGCTCGAACACATCTGCAAGGGGACCCTGGACCAGACCGTCTTCCCCTACGTCAAGCCGCCGCTGGACCCCAACGAGGACATGGTGGCAGGGCAAGGGTCGCTGCGGGCCGCGAAGCCGAGCTGGGCCGGAGCCTCGCGGCGGACGACGGAGAACCGGCAGCGCATCCTCGTCTTCATGGCCGGCGGCGCCACCTACTCGGAGGCGCGGGCGTGCTACGAGGTCTCGGCCAAGTACTCCAAGGACGTCTTCATGACGACGAGCCACATGACGAGCCCCAGCCTGTTTGTCCGCCAGGTCATGGACCTGTCGGCGGACAAGCGTCGGCTGGACCTGCCGCAGGAGCGGCCGCGACCAAAGGCCCCCGCGCACCTGTTTGAGCGCGAGCGGCCGATGCCGCCGCCCATGGGCGGTGGCGGTCCAGGAGGAGGGCTGCCCCCGAGGGGGATTGCTGGGATACCGCAGCAGGGGGGACCCGCGGGTGGCTTGCCGCCGCGCATGGGGGGACCGGCGCCGCCGCGTCCGATGCCGCCCGCCGCCGGGGGGATCCCCAGCAGGCCTGGGCCTCAGCCGCCCACTGCCGCCATGGGTCAAATGAGCATGGGAGGAGGTCGTCCGTCGAACGGTGGATCAGAAGGAGAGTGGCCCTCCTCCGGGATGGCCCCGAGCCCGAGCCCGAGCTCGAGCCCAGCAGCCCCCGGCAAGCCGGAGAAGGAGAAGAAGAAGCGCAACATCTTTGGAATCAAGAAGGACAAGAAGTCAAAGTCGTGAGGGGTTGCAGGCTTTGTCGGTTTTATTCTTTGTTGTTGTTGTTCTGGCCTCTTTTCTTTTCCTGTTCTTTTCTCCTACGCGGTCCATATTTGTCACTTATGCTGCTAGCTCGCTGGCAGAGAGAGCAGTTCCTTGGCGCGGTTCATTGGATAAAAACGGCATGGGGCATGGCGTTGGTCTTTTTTTTCAACTTCATCGGGTCTTTGATAGTTCGCTAGCGAAAGTAATCGAATGCGTGGTTCCCGTTTTGTTTTGTTTCGAATACATGCGAAAGGTGCAAGCTGAGAAGGAATCCACGTGTCATCTGTATGTATCGACTGGACGTGTTTTTCTAGCCTTTCTGGTAAACGGCTCCAGATGCACCATTCTCCTCTGTTGGCCTGTTGAAAAATAAAACTTTTATTACAAATGAATGACCCGTCCAAGATGTCAACTTTTAAAAAGATTCGGACCAACAAAAATCACGGCAAATCAACCATTTTGCGTTCCCTGTTGCAAAAAGCTTGTTGAAAGTCAACTAAATAGAGGCTCCTCAAAACCAAACAGCAGCAGGGCGCAAGCAAGAAACGACCCGCGTAAAGATTCAAGTACAGACAGAGACAGGTCAAGCAGTAGCGGCTTAGGTGGCCTTCTTGGCGAACTCGACCCTGAGAATGAGATGCTTGAAACCCCAGCCGTCCATCTTGTTGCACGCCTTGACGGCGTCTTCCCTGTCGGCGAAACTGATAAAGGCGAAGCCCTTGGCCAGGCCCGTGTCCCGGTCCTTAGCCAGGAACACCCTGGTGACGCGGCCGAAGCGCTCGAACATGTCGCGCAGCTCTTGTTCCTCTGCCATCTCGGAGACCTGGTTTTGGGGTAAAAGGATGCGTCAGTGGACGGCAAATCACGCATCAAGCCCAACCGGCTCAGGGTGGTGGTGGTGGTGGTACTCACGTTGGTAACACGCAGCGTCGCCAGGTCGTCGCGCTCGCCGTACTTGCCGCCGGCGCCGCCGCCCATCTTCTCGCCCTCCTTGCGGTCGCCGCGCAGGGCGGGGGGCACGTACGAGCCCTTCTTGGCCCCCGCGCCACCGGCACCTCCCGGGGCCGACAGGACGCCCTCGTCCTCGGCGCCGGCGCCGCCTCCCAGGCCTCCGCCGGGGGTGGCCTCGCCGATGGGCGCCATGGTGTCCTTGTAGGGACAGCGGGCCGTGAAATGCTCGCCGTTGCAGATACGGCACTTGACCTTCTTGTCCTTGAGCTTGTCCTTCATCGCGTTGGCGTTGGCGTCCTTGCTCTCGTCCTTCAGGTCCTTGCGCCAGTTGGCCGACGGCCTGAAGATGATGTTCTCTCCGACCGAGGTGGTGTCGAAGATTGGTCCGGGCGGGTCCTTGGCCGAGAGGCCGAACTTCTCCCACTTCTTGCGCTCGGCGACGCGGGGGTTGACGACCTCGCGGTGCGTCGTCAGGCGGATGCGGCGGGTCGTCTTGACCTTTTGCCCCTGGTCATTGTACCGCCAGCTGATGATGGTCTTGGTTCCGTCCTTGTTGACGATGGTCTGGGGGTCGGGCAGGCGCTCGGTGGCGGTGCCGTCATCGATGTCGTCGTCGTCGGCCCACGCCTGGGGGCTGTTTGTTTTGTAGCGGTGATAGTGTTAGTTAGCCTGGATTTGTTCTTTTTTTTGGTCTCTGCATTTCAATTCACTGGGCATTCGAAGCTCCCCTCCAAGTTCTGCGTTGCTTTCGACCCAAACGGACGAGGTACAGAGCTGAGGTTATTCCCAAGACGGGGTGGTCCGGGAGGTGGTACGTACGCAGGCTTTGCAACCGCAGCCATCTTGTGTCGTTGTTCAGTAATCGACAGCGGTACTGGTGATGGTTCAGATACAGACCAGTAGACTAGTCACTTGTAGTCGTCGGAATTGAAGTCTCGTCGATTAGGCGAACGTGTGGTTGCCGTCGTCGTCGAACTGAGGTCTGCTTGTGGTCGGGCGTGGTGGGGTTGATTTTTGCGGTCCCACCAGGAATTATTTTTGCTCAACTGCGCGATGTGGCGTAAAGCAGTGACACGAGGCAGATTGTGGCACTGTACTGTACGCCCGGACCAACACCCATACAATGATCCAGCAAGTCAAGTCAGTCTTGTCAACGACATTATCTGTGACATTTCCACTCACTCACCCACGCTTTTCCTTGGACAAGAATTGCCCATCAGATTCACACCATGGATTGACTGATGTGCAGAATAAGTATTAAGCCTATTTGTTTGTTTATTTTCCTTGGATTCTTTTCCTGTCCCAAAAAAAGATCCAAATCCAACTATCCCAAGCAAGCCGTCCCGCCGGTCATTGCCCATCACCTCCTTTCGTAAAGAGATTCTATTAGTTAGAACGCCGGACCCTGGATATCTGCCCCATTAAACCAAAGAGACATAGGAGAAACGAGCCTCTTTTCTTTTTGGTAAGACAAAAGAAACTCAGCAAATAAATACAAAGGAGATTATTTGGGTATAATGACATGCAAGGTAGGAAGTCAAGGTGTCGATCCTAAAACATCCTTGGTATGTAAACCAACAAACCAAAAAAAAAGAAACTAAACAAAGGAAATTAATGTGGGTAATAACTGTGTATTTACAATCGTTACGATCATCATATAGGAAAAAGATGAAGAATAAAAAAGCGCATAGGCTCATCTCACAAGAGACTGTACCCTCCTCGCGCGTACACTATCCCCCCGAGTCGGGGGTATGGGCGGGAGCGCGCACGTGGGCGGCGGCGCGGGCGGTGGGCCCTCCGCAAGCTGCCGCACGCTGAGACGTCTCGACAGGGCAGAGTTGGCCTCTGGCTCGACCCGCAGGTTGTGCATCGAGGTCGTGCACCGGGACATGCTCGCGCGCGACTGTTTTGGTTGCGGTACAGACGGCACCGGGAGGGGGCACGTCGGCGGCAGCGGTGGTGGCGGATGCTGCTGCTGCTGCTGCTGCTGTGGCAAGTCCTGGGGCTTGGCGGCGTAGTTGACATGGCTAAAGTTAACCTTGACAGGCCCTGATGGCTCACTTCTCCGGTCGAGCATGCTGGCCCTTCGGGGGCTGGACTTTGTCCGTGAAGGGTTGCGCTGTAGTGCCGATGAATTCTCTGTCTGCGCATTCATGAACCAGTAGCGGGTCGACGGGTCTTGGGCGTCGACATCCTTCTTCATAACCATGGTCGGTACCGGTGGCTTCTCGGCCTGCCCATTCATGAACCAGTAGCGGGTCCCATGGTTTTGGGCGTCGACGTCCTTCTTAATCACCAGGCTCGGTGCCGCAAACGACCTGGGCCGGTCATAACCCTGTTCGGGGGTTGCGAGGGTGAGCGTCGCAGGCTTCTGTGTCTGCTGCTGGCCGTTTGCGCTCGGTGACTGACGAGGCATCCTGCTGGGCATGAGGGCCTGCGCGCTGGCGCGCCTCGACATCTTTTCGGAATCCGTGGTCCTTGGCGTCGTCGGCGGCATCGGAGATGCCGGGTCGGTCGCCGTGCCCTCCTGGGCCCAGATCTGGAATATGGACGGGGTGGCTGTCGCGGCCTCGACGACGTCGCCCCACTGGTTTATGCTCCTCCTAGAGCCCGCAGACGGCGAGATCGGCGAGGGCTGGTCGGACACCATGGAGAGCGGCCGTGAGTATCCCAGCGTGGGAGGCGGGCCTCTTCTCGAGTGGTGTGCTCCCGGCTGGGGTGGCGCTGATAATCCCGTGGCGTGGGATGGTGACGACTGCGGGACTGGCTCCGGGGACGAGCCCGGACTAGACATTAGCGAGAAGCGCTTGCTCGCCGAGTGCGGCATGCTGAAGTTGCGCGTCGCAATTGGATTCGTGCTGTAGTGGTTGCCAGCGGCGTCGGCGGACTGGAACATCCTGCTGGATCGTGATGACTGCGACTGCGGCATCCCGTCGTGCGGGTTGACCGGCTGGATCGACATCCTCCGTTGGAAGATTGCCTGGGCGTTCGGCCTCGGCTTGGCTTCCGGTACAACGGCCTCGGCAACGGAAGAGGTCTCGTCGAGCAGGCTGGAGAAGCTGGTTCGGACGGGCGAGCACGCAGGAGACGTGCCCTCCGAGGTCACCATGGTTCGCTGCCCAGAGGAGATGCAGGAGAACCTGTGCGAGCCCTCCCTGAGGCTATCCAGCTGCCTGCCATCGTGGGAGGTCATGCTGTTGGTCACCGACATCTCGTCAAAGGACTCGTGGTCCGCCATGGGATCCGACTCGGCAGAGTTCGTCGAGAAGTCCTGTCTGTCAACGTCCTCATCCGGCCTCCAGAGGCCGTCGCTCAAGACTATTGGGCGCATGACCCGCTCGTGGTCCCTCACCACCAACGTCCGCTGGCTGGGTTCTCTGGATAGTTGGTGGGCCTCGCCCTCGGGCTTGGGCTTGCCCGTCTCTGAAAGGTGCTTCTTGCCTCCCAGGTGCTCTATCTCGCGACGAAGCACGGGGATCCAGTTATCCATCTCCTCGGCCGACTCAAAGACCATCAGAAGGTGTTGGGCCTGCCTCCTCTCGGAGCCAATAAACGGTATCCGTGAGAGAATGGAGCTGCGCGGGTCAGTGGCCGCGGTACCGGCGGAGTCCATCGAGGCCGACACCTGAACCACCCAGTGCCTCCCGGGAATAACATCGCTTGCGAAAGCGGCCGAGTCCTTTCCGAGCGGAAGAATCTTCTCCGGGAGACGGTCAAAGGAGCCATCGGCAGAATACTGAAGCAAGTAGCCCGAAGTGACCAAGATGAAGATCTTGGTGGTCCATTCGGCCCTGAGAAACGATCCTGAGCTGCCCCGTCGGTGCTTTCGCTTGACCTTGTCCTTGGGCTTCTCTGGCAGGGCGGCGTCGGCTTGGTCAGCGGTGGGGCCCCTCGCGTTCGTGCGAAGGATGGTCTCTGCGGATTGCGCGCAGGCAGGGAGCTCGATGTATCGAACGGCCTGGGGATATGCCTGAAACAGCGGTGGAGGGTCCCAGGTCGCCAACGCACCCCTTGACGGCCTGGATGGCGGCACGCCAGGGCTCTTCGGCGGCAGCGAGCTGTTGTGGCTGTTGACTGAAGGTTGCCTTGAAACTATGGACGGAGGGACGGGCGACCGACGACGGCTGGGCCGGGCTGAGAGTTGGGACGCAGCCGTCGCTTCTGGCAATAGCGAGGCGTCGGAGCGGGCAGACTGGAGTGAATGGGACCTGCTGGTGGTCTCGGTCAGAGAGGCGCGCACGCCGTGCCCCCTTGGAGGCAGCTCTCGCTCTAGCACCGAGGGGATGGTGTGGTGCGGCGGTATTTGTAAGTCAGCGGCGCCCTTCTGGCGGCTGAAAAGGCCGAGCAGTTTGGAGTCCCGTCGGCGGGACCTCTCCGCGCCCGGCCGGAGTGGGATGCGGTTCTCTTCGCTGAGGGCCATCTCCTTAAGGTCCGGCGGCCGAAGTCGCCGGTTGTGCTGTTGACTGGCGTAGAGTTGATCGGTGTGTGTGAAAGTGGCCTTTGCGGCTACGGGTAGAGCCATTGTCTGGTCTTCTCTGCTTGGGAAATCGGGCGTTGTTGCCTCTCTCTCGGTAGAGCGCCAGATATTCAAAATGAATTGGCGTTCAGTGGATAGGGTGTTTTTTTTTTCTTCGAGTGAAGGCAAGTTCTAAGACATGGCCGCAGGTTCGAACTTGCCCCAAGGTGTTGGCGAGATATGGTGGCCCGGGAAAGTGGTGATGTGCTGGGGTTTGAGAAACGGCGTCCCGAGTAAAAGAAAGCAGCAGGTTGAAGTGGTTTGGCGCCCTTTGAGAAGTCTTCGGGGGCGCGCCGTGGCCTGTTGCTTTCGTTCCTTTTCCCTTTATTCCCAAAAAGCCCCGTTCCGGCGTGTTTCGTTTCTTCTCCTATTATTTTCCTTTGGGCTTGGAGATTCGCAAAGGAATGAGGCGGGATGCAGGGTGCGTATTAGACGAGTTTCGAAAGTCTGCGGAAGGGAAACGACGGAGCCAGCCCTCAAAATCGAGAGGCGGATTAGGATTTTGGCGGATGCCCCCTGTTTCGTTTCCACGGAAGACTGGGGGAGGTGATAAT
>JARHUK010000613.1:0-16373 GCA_031001725.1 Pseudopyricularia javanii
CACCGTTTCCTTTGGCTAGCACCACCCTCACGGTTAGTCTCAGCCCCCCTTCCACCCCCCGCGCTACCTGTGCAGGGAGCAGCAGACCAGACGACCGACCGTCGCCCGTTTTTCTATTTTCCCTCTTTTTATTATTATTATTAATGATCCTATTCTTATCATTTGCTTGCTCTTCGATCAAAGTAGCAACGCTCGCTCGACTAGCCTAGGTATTTCTCCATCTCACCGGCGTGTCTTGTCGTGCTTGCCCTTGCGCTGTATTATTTGGGTCTATTTGCTCTCCCCCATCAAGAAAAAAAAAGACTCGTCACAATTGATCGCAACTCTGGTGCTGGATTCCACATCTGGCGGCTGCCTTACCTATCAACCGACCTGTTCTCCTGGTTGGTTACCTTCCCTACGGGCCTTGCTGCTGCTACTGCTGCTGCTGCTGCCGCCGCTGCTGCAACAGTAGCACGCCATCTCCAAGCAACACCTCCAACACATCGCGAACGAACCCTGACCCCAGAGCCATCACCCAGCTACCTGATACAGCTGTCTACCCACGACGCCGCGAACCATTTGTTGCCCTGTCGCGCCCACGAACCCCATGACTTCCTGAACCGATCTTGGACAGTTTTACGCCTGCTTTGGTGTTCGGGCTAGCTCCCACCACCCACAACACACTTTTCTCCAACTTCCGCCGCCGGCTATCTTGGATATTCGACAACGCGCACCATGCCTGAAGCCGCGACTCTGATAGCCGCGGCTGCGATTGTGGAGAATATCGCTACCAACTCTGGAGCTCCCGGCAAACATGCTTCTTTTCGCTCCAGCACCTATATCCAACTCCCCGGCCCGGACTCGGACGAAAAGAGGTCGCTCGAGCGCGAGCTCGCCGCCCTGGTGATAAGGGTGCAGCAGCTCGAGACCCGCGCCAACTCGGCCGCCGCCACACACTTTCCCGACACCCCAAATGAGACCGCGCACTCTCTCTTTGGCGACGACAGCTCCTCACCCACCAGCTCGAGCTCAGGCCGCGAGCACAAGCGACTGAAGTCGGCCTCTGGCACCTCCAGGAATGGATTCGGATCCGAAGCCCGCGCGGCAACAAAGGTCAAGACCATCACCGACGAAGAACTCGAAGGCCTCCGCGAACATGTCGACGGCCAGTCCAGGCTTCTCGACAGCCAGCGCGCCGAGCTGGACGGCGTGAACGCGCAGCTCCTGGAGCAGAAGCAACTGCAGGAGCGCGCTCTCGCCATCATCGAGCAGGAGCGTGTGGCTACACTGGAGAGGGAGCTATGGAAGCACCAAAAGGCCAATGAGGCCTTCCAGAAGGCCCTCCGAGAGATCGGGTCCATCGTGACCGCCGCAGCCCGTGGTGATCTCTCCAAGAGGGTCAAGATCAATCCGATCGAGATGGACCCTGAAATCACGACATTCAAGCGAACCATGAACGCCATGATGGACCAGCTCGGTGTCTTCTCTAGCGAGGTGTCGCGAGTAGCAAGAGAGGTCGGCACCGAGGGTATACTAGGCGGACAGGCCCAGATCGAAGGAGTAGATGGCACATGGAAAGAACTTACAGACAATGGTATGTATGCCCTTAAGACCCTGCGAGTCTTACTCTTTGTTTTGACAACAAAACTATGGAAAAATGCTGATGATATTTCTTCCCCACAGTCAACGTGATGGCGCAAAACCTGACGGACCAGGTCCGAGAAATTGCCTCTGTCACCACCGCAGTCGCCCACGGAGACCTGACCCAGAAGATTGAGCGGAAGGCCAAGGGAGAAATCCTGCAGCTCCAGCAGACTATAAACACCATGGTAGACCAACTGCGGACATTCGCTTCCGAAGTTACGCGTGTGGCCCGAGATGTCGGTACCGAGGGAATGCTCGGGGGGCAGGCGGACGTCGAGGGTGTTAAGGGCATGTGGAACGAACTGACAGTTAACGTCAACGCCATGGCCAATAACCTGACGACCCAAGTGCGAGACATCATCAAGGTTACCACAGCTGTTGCAAAGGGAGACCTAACTCAAAAAGTGCAAGCTGAATGCCGAGGCGAGATCTTTGAGCTCAAAAACACAATCAACTCCATGGTGGACCAGCTGCAGCAATTCGCTCGCGAGGTTACCAAGATCGCCAGAGAAGTCGGAACTGAAGGGCGCCTGGGTGGCCAGGCCACCGTGCATGATGTCCAGGGCACGTGGCGAGATCTCACCGAAAACGTCAACGGAATGGCTATGAATCTCACCACACAAGTGCGAGAGATAGCCAACGTGACCAGCGCTGTTGCTGCTGGTGACTTGTCCAAAAAGATTAGGGTCGAGGTCAAGGGTGAGATATTGGATCTCAAAAACACCATCAACACCATGGTGGACCGCCTTGGAACATTTGCCTTCGAGGTGAGCAAGGTGGCCCGAGCCGTCGGTACGGACGGTACCCTAGGCGGCCAGGCTCAGGTTGAGAATGTCGAGGGCAAGTGGAAAGATCTCACAGAGAACGTCAATACCATGGCATCAAATTTGACATCTCAGGTAAGCGACTTCAACTACTACTTGGCTCTTCATATGCACATGGCTCTAGTCTGTACCGCTCGCGTTGGCTTGTTTATGACCTGCATGGTGCGCAGTGTGCGTGCGCTGCCTCCTGCTTGGAAATTGGACGCATCGTCTTAATGCGCAGTTGACGCATCCCAGCCGATCGAGCCTACTAATTTATCGGATGCACCCGAGCATTAAGCTAATTGCTGTCAAACCTACAGGTCAGGGGAATTTCAACCGTCACACAAGCTATCGCAAATGGCGACATGAGCCGAAAGATCGACGTCGAAGCCAAGGGCGAGATTCTCATCCTAAAAGAGACCATAAACAACATGGTTGATCGTCTGTCCATATTCTGTAACGAAGTACAGCGAGTCGCAAAAGACGTCGGTGTTGATGGAATTATGGGTGGACAGGCAGACGTGGCAGGCCTCAAGGGTCGATGGAAGGATATCACAACGGACGTCAACACAATGGCCAACAATCTGGTAGGTTTCGAGCAATCACGGATACCAGCGGCATCATTGCAGCCGTATCTTCCTGTTCCCACAGCTAACCCCATGCGATAGACGGCACAAGTCCGCGCCTTCGGAGACATCACCAATGCCGCTACCGACGGAGATTTCACCAAGCTAGTCGAGGTTGAGGCTTCAGGCGAAATGGACGAACTGAAGCGAAAGATCAACCAAATGGTATACAACTTAAGAGACAGCATTCAAAGAAATACGCAAGCCAGGGAAGCAGCAGAATTGGCCAACAAGACCAAGTCAGAGTTCCTTGCCAACATGTCACACGAGATCCGCACACCAATGAACGGTATCATAGGCATGACGCAGCTCACGCTCGACACGGACCTGACTCAGTATCAACGCGAAATGCTCAACATTGTCAACAATCTAGCCATGAGTCTGCTCACCATAATCGACGACATTCTCGATCTGTCAAAGATCGAGGCTAAGCGAATGGTCATCGAGGAGATTCCGTATACGCTACGAGGAACAGTCTTCAACGCACTCAAGACCTTGGCTGTGAAGGCCAACGACAAATTCTTGGATCTTACATACCGCGTGGACAGCTCGGTTCCCGACCATGTCATTGGCGACTCGTTCCGTCTGCGCCAGATTATTCTGAACCTGGTTGGCAATGCCATCAAATTCACCGAGCACGGAGAGGTCAGTCTGACCATTCAAAAGGCGGACGATGTCGCGTGTCTACCCAACGAGTATATGATCAAGTTCGTCGTGTCGGACACGGGAATAGGAATCCCAACCGACAAGCTAGGCCTCATCTTCGACACGTTCCAACAGGCCGATGGATCCATGACACGGAAGTTTGGCGGAACCGGACTGGGTCTTTCCATCTCCAAGCGACTTGTCAATCTCATGGGCGGTGACGTGTGGGTTAAATCACAATACGGAAAGGGAAGCTCCTTCTACTTTACGTGTCGCGTCCGCCTGGCGGATGTGGACATCTCACTCATCAGGAAGCAGCTGAAGCCGTACAAGGGTCACCAGGTGCTCTTCATCGACAAGGGCAAGACTGGGCATGGCGGCGATGTAGCACGCATGCTTGGCCAGCTCGGTCTCCTACCTATCGTCCTCGAGTCTGAGCAAAATCATGAACTGACCAAGGTGCGCGGCAAAGAGTGTCCATACGACGTCATAGTCGTTGACTCCATCGACACGGCACGCCGGCTGCGAGGCATCGACGACTTTAAGTACCTCCCTATCGTGCTTTTGGCTTCTATCGTCCACGTGAGCCTGAAGTCGTGCCTTGACCTGGGTGTCACGTCGTACATGACAATGCCCTGCAAGCTCATCGATCTCGGCAACGGAATGGTCCCGGCTCTCGAGAACCGCGCTACACCGTCACTGTCTGACAACACAAAGTCATTCGAGATTCTCTTGGCAGAAGACAACACTGTCAACCAGCGCCTCGCAGTCAAGATACTGGAGAAGTACAACCACGTTGTAACGGTAGTCAGCAACGGTGCCGAAGCCCTTGAGGCCGTCAAGGAAAACAAGTACGATGTCATCTTGATGGACGTGCAAATGCCTGTCATGGTATGTTGAGTTCCCCTGGTTTAATCACTAAGCAGTATTTTGTCAAGGTCGGAAGCTAACAAGACATTGTAATCAGGGTGGATTTGAGGCGACGGCCAAGATCCGTGAATATGAGCGCAGTTTGGGTACCCAGAGGACCCCCATCATCGCGCTCACTGCACACGCAATGATGGGTGACCGTGAAAAGTGCATCGAGGCACAAATGGACGAGTACCTGTCGAAGCCACTGCAGCAGAACCACTTGATCCAAACCATTCTCAAGTGTGCGACGCTAGGCGGCGCTCTATTGGAGCAAAACCGCGAGCGAGAGCTTGAACTGGCGAGGCACGCCGAGCACAAGGGAGGCCTGTCCTCCGACCCCGCGAGAGCGTCCTCGGTGATGCGTCCGCCGCTACACCACCGGCCGGTGACCACGGCCGAGTCGCTGGTGGGTGGAGGTGACAGCCCGGGGTTGATAGCCAACAATGGCGAAGACCCGATAGAGAGGGCACGCAGCAGTCTCTCCGAGCCAGGATGCTTGTAGGACTGGCGTCTGAGGGGGTGCTCGGGTTTTTCGCAGCTTCCATGACGACCTTTTTTGTTCCCTATGCTACATGCACGAACAACTTCAGCATATATCTACCTATTCCTCTAGGAGTTTGGAGGGGCTTATTTTTCTCTCCAGTCGTTAATGGATCGATGGCCAGCTGGGTCGGCCACACACAATCGAGGCCAAACCAGTTTTGATGACGTCATGTCGGGTCTCTGATGTTTTTTGTTTGCTTTCTTTTTTTCCACTGGTAATGTTTTCAGTAATATATCTGTGGGAGTGGGAGTCTTGGGGCCTGTTTTTGGAAGGGAAGGGGCATATTGCAGGAAACATGAGGGGGGTCTTTTCCCCTTGCTATATTTCTTTTCTTCTCTTCTTTTTCTTTTGGCTACTTACGGGATTTTTTTAGATACCTGTCAACTTGGTGAAGGCAAGGTCCATTGTGACTTTATGATGAGGGGGAGATGCACCCAATCATCTCTTGCACACAATTGACAGAAATATCCAATGATGTCTTTGGAAAGACGTGAGGTTCAGCTAAGACTATGGCTTCAGGAGCATGGAATATGTAAGGTTCGTTGCTCTGTTGATAGATAGCCTGACTAACAAGTGAGCAATGTTTCAACAGCACTCAACTTGTGCATGAGGAGATTGTTGTAAAACATAAAGAAGCTTAGTTTGTTTAGATATCTTCGTTCATTGTAAATCATACTCCCAAGAACTATGAAAATGGGTATAATTATTGCTGGTCTTGTACGGCTGGCCATGAGAATCATGGACATGTGGCATATAACCAACTTGAAATCCAACCGACTAAAATGAGAAAACAAAGAACAGGTATCTTAAAGCCAAACAACCAGGTGTACTCCATAATGCAATGCAAAAAGGACGCTAATCATAAGACGAAGAAAAAGAGATGAGAGAGAGAGAGACAAATAGGTCACCTGACCTGTCTCCCCACAATCTCCCCAGCCTGCAACAAGGCCGACATGCCGTCAAACTTGGCGAGGCCGGGCAGGGTCGGACCCCTGCGTGGGGCGTGGCTGCTAACCGTAGGCGGTGCCGACATAATAGGAAAATAGCCTGTCGGAAAAGAGCAAAGTTTGGTTAGGGACTGTTGTTTCCATCTGGGCGATCAAAAGAGTCAGTGGGAGGGACATACCTTGTGCACTGCTGAGCGGGGGCGACATGGACATTGACGAAGGCGGGTCGCTAGATGGGTGGCGCTCTGGCGGGTAGTTCACGCTCGGCGTGTTCTCGGGAGAGAGTGACCGTTTCGGGTAGTGGTGGTTGTGGTGCGAGCGTTCCTGATGCTCATGCGGCTGCTGCTTACTGCTCCCCGACACGAGGAGGAAGTGTATCGGTAGAGAGCCCTCAACAGGTGTGTGCGGATGGCCACCCATCGACGAGGTGGACGTGGTGCTGGCACCAGAGGAAAGTTCTTTTCGTGCGGGGAAGGGGTACGAAGATTCGCCGCCGATAAGGCCCGGCGGGGAGCCGGGGAGACCAAGGCCTGCGTGGTGGAAGGAGAAAGGCGTGTAGCCACCGGCGGCGCCGCTCCCGCTGCTTCCCCTGGACTCGCACGACTCCACGACCTGGCCCTCAAGGATGTTGGACAGGGATGGCAGGTTGTGGCGCCCGTGCTGCGGATGCTGCTGTTGGTGGTGGCCATGATGTCCATCAAGCCACGCAGGAACGGGGGCCGCATTCAAGGGAGGGTCGCGCGGGCTGGCGCTGAGCGACGGGGAGCGTTCCACCGACGACCGCTCCAGGTGGGCTGCGCCGGAGGAGGCGGCGTAGTCACCGGCAATGCTCGGGACCGAATTGACGCGGTGCTCGCGGTGGATAGGCGGGGGCTCGCTGACCTTACGGCCGTCGCCGCCGCGGCTGTTGCTCCGGCTGCTCGCACTGCCGCCCATGCCGGTCGAAGTCTGGCTTCGGGCCCTTCGTGGTACAGCCAACGGTGCGCTGCTGCTGGAGTCCGACAACTTTACCCGCTTCTGGAAATCCTTGTTGCCGCCGTCGGTGGATGTCGGGGTGGCATGTTTGGCCTTGAAGTCCTGCAGGTAGGCCAGGTAGTCCTTGTACTTGGTCGTCTGCTTGTACTCGGCAAGGTCGGCAATGTACTTTTCCTTGGCGGCCTGGGCCTGGGTCTCGTACGGCTCCTTCTCTGCTGGGGCCAGGGCCTGCCAGTTCTCGCCGACCAACTTGGCGATTTCGGTGAAGGTAAGGTTCCGGTCCTTGAGGTCATCTCTTGTCTCTGCCATGGTAAAGCGATGTTAGAAAACTTTTAGGTTCATGGCAAGGGAAAGCACATGGGGAAGCACATGGGCACAAACTATTTGAAAACAAGACGTAGGCCGAAGGAGGACGTTCGGGCGCGTTTTCGTCAGGCTTCGGGTGGCGCCTGTACTTGCGCTTCGTGACAACGGGTGCTGTGATAGGCTCCAGCTTTGGGGTTTCGATCCTGTCGGCATCGATCCTCTGGGTCTCCTCCTGGTTGGCATTGCGCTGGCTCGAGGCGCTCGTGGGGGAGGCGAGGGCAGCGTCTGGAGCAAGTCCTCTCGAGTTTGCTATGCGGCGCTGGAGTTTCCTCCTGTGGCCAAGCTTGACGTTGAGCGCATCGCTATTGTTGGGCGAGAAGGAGATCTGGTTAGACACACAAGAGTCCACAAGATATTTATATAATCAGTCTGCTGGCGACTTACAGGTCTGATTCGGTGATATCTAAGATGGTGTCCCAAGAGTCGAATCCCTGCTCGACAAAGGCATCTAAGTATTGGGAAATGCCCAGCTCTGCGAATGTTTCTGAAAGCGGTTGCGACATGTTGTGTGATGATTTGTCGCACCACCACGACAGGACGTAGTAGATACTGGCGGCGTCTTGGTGTGGTAGGCAGCGACGAAACAGACTGTTGAGTGAATCAACTGATAATATCGGGTTGTGCTGTGTGTTTGTTTGTGTGGGAGACTGTGCTGATATCGTTCGCAGCTGTTTCTTCTATTTCTGATCTGTGTGTATTGGTGTGACGGTGGAAGACGATTAAACAACTACCACAAAGAGGGCAGGACATGCAAAACAGAGACAGGCAAAGTAAAAGCCGGTAGTGGATGCAAGGCAAGTCCGATATAATGAAGGAGAAGAAGAAAAAAAGAGATGTAGAGTAATGCAAGCTCCTCCCCCCCTCTCTCTTCCCGCAGGACCCCTGAAGAGCCATTCTCAAGGACGGCAAAGTGCAAAAGCGCATGTTGATTTGGGGTGCGCAAAAGAAGGAATCTCGATAATCGCCTTGAGGGAAGGAGCTAACGTTGCGGACAAGCGGACAGGGGTCCGACAAAATCAGGTCATTCTGATGGCTCCAGCACAGGTCGGGCCAATTGGGAGACGGCGGGTGGGTCGCACGGTTCAAGACTTGCAGGGATCTTTCAGTGAAATCACGCCACTTTGGGCTTTTGCTATTCTCCTCGAACAGGAACATCCACGTCTGTGGGGTCTGTCTTGTCGCGGGCATGGCCATGCGAGAGAAGGGCTTTGACGGGTGGATATGTGATTGAGTTTTTGGGTAGGTATTACTTGTTTAATACCTGCAGGATATCATGGGATGGACGGTTTGTTCCGCAGGACGAGTGGAGAGTGAAATATGGAGGGAGAAGGAGACAAGTATCCAGCCGAATAGACCGAATCGACACGTTGACTCACAAAACAACTACCTACTACCTACCCGACCCCGAGGTACAGTACCTGTCTAGTCTAGTCTTAGTCTAGGTTCCTATTCCCGTAAAAACAAATAGCCCTGCCTGCTCTCTTCTCTCGTTAAAAAGGGGGGGTGCTAATCCCTAAGCCTCTTTAACCTCAGATGCCGATAGCACTCACCCTCCGCACCTGACACTCCCAGGCGAAATAGTCGTACGATACCGAGAACGCTCCTGCAGGTAAGAAACAACCCCGGACCCTGATCGCCAAAATCCAAATCCAAAAAATCCCACCAAATACCAAAAGAGGGCGTGAAGCGAACACACCCCCCACACCCCGCATCCATAAACCCTCCAATTCTTGCCATTTTGGCCATCAGTAGAGAAACTTGCACGCGAGTTAAATGTAATGTAATTAATGCCATGTCGTTTACTATCTGGCCTGCCTTCCCCCAACCGTCGAAGATCCGGATCAACCCCGCATATTCGTATCAGTAACGAGTTATTCTTGTGTACGAAAAAAAAACAAGAGGTCCATCAACCCTCAAAATACCATCCATCCACTCATCGCTTTGTTTCCGCTGGTTTCCCAAATACCGCATACAATAAATACCATACATACCACATCCCTCCAAAACTCATGTCTCCAACCGACCAACGGAATGGCTCGCAGCCAACGTCGTTATCGTCGACCTCCGATCCTCCGCCCTCTGCCGAGTCGGAGCTAGCCAAGGTTCGTCTCGAGTGCGGGTGAGGGAAAAAGACGGGCAAAAGACGCGTGACCTTTTCGTATATTCGACATTTTCCATGTCTGCTCACTACCGAACTGAACCGAACTAACCGATGCGAAACACAAAAATAAACACTCGTCCACAATCGCTTGCATTACAGGCACTCCAAGAACTATCTAGGTACGGCAGCCTGTTTGCCCTTCACTGAGAGGGGGGAGGGGAAAAAATGGCCTGATTTTGCCTTTTGTGTTTTAAGATCCCCCCGTTGGATTGCTTGGCATCTACTTGTTTTTTTTTCGTGGTTCCGTTCCTTGTAATTCTCGTTAAAATCCCATATTTCCTAAAGTTGCTTTTCTACTTTTGCCCTTGTGCCGTCGGTACCGACTCCCTCTGTATACTGTTTTCGGACGGATGCAACGATTGGCGATGGTGTCATCCGATTCAAGTCTTCTTTGATTGTCTTTCTTCCCTACATGTCATTGTTTCATTTCTTTCTTTCCCAACATTCATCACAAACATCCCTCACGGCATTAAGGAGAACTTGCTCTACGCTACATCTCAGCCGTCGGCATCAAAAAAGCTAACGCCGAACTCCGTCCGTTCTAACAGGGGTGAACAAACAGCCTCGTCTATTGAGGAAGACCTGTCCAAGCTCGAGGCGAAGCTGGACGCTATACTAGCAGCCCTGGAGCCCGAGCCCCAACCGAGCACGCCGTCAAAGGCCGACAAGGAAAAATAGTTGTTTGCCGAGCCCCGAGAGAGAAAAAAAAGGGGGATAGATGGAGATTCACACAGCTGGGAATTATATTTGGATGCTGGGCGCAATTCGCACTTGAACATAACAAACATCTGTGGGACACTCGTTTCGTTGACGAGTATTTAAAATTCTCTTTCTCTTGTTTTTCCGCAGGCCTTGCTTGTTTCCCCTCTCAAAGGGTCCTGTCTCGTTTCCAGTAGCCAGATTCTGCAAGGTCGCGGCATTGCACGTAGTCAGTTGCTAATACCCTTTAAGCATTTCTGAGTCGCTCGGTGAGGACATGTACAGTACAAAATACATAAGTCCATAGTGCACTTTCGCAGACGACTCGACACCGAGTGTATCCAATGACTCGCATCGCCCAAGTTGTGCCGTCCCTCTCGGGGTGTCGACCAACCCATCCTTGTCTGCCGAAGTAGAAGTACAACGTAATAACTATCTGGCTTTTCAACATGCCTTTTTTCGCAGGTCAAAATACCGCGTATTCCCGGAGAACCTGTTTAATGGAACCGTTCCTGGGAATCGGTATACTGGATACTGGGCACCGGAAACGCCAGACGTCAGGGACAAGGGCCAAAATATCTTCGTCAATCATGGATATTATTTATGTTGCGTAAAAGAAATCCAAGCCTTGGCATAACGCAAATAGCTGGGAGACACTCCCTCTTTGCCTCCCGATATGAAGGACCGACCTGGGCCCTCTGCATAACCGCTCCAAAGCCTTTTCCAACAAAGCACATGCCTGCTCTTCAAATCCCGAAAAATATTCTTGACATTTTCTCCGTGGCCTTTCCCCTCTCTACAACACGAATGCACAGGTGCTCTGATCAAGATAAACCGACACTGTCACCTTGGGTCAAGGATCAAAAACCTAAACAGGCCTTCGGACGAAAACAAAAGTGAGCTCACTCTCCGCCTTCGGTAATCTCGGCGGACCAATCTTTACGGATCTCCAGCTCGGTAAGCTCTGGCGTCTTGCTGACAACGAGGCCCTTTTCGTTGGCAAGGTGCAGCAGGCAGATGAAGCAGAAGCTGGTCGAGATGTCATCCATGACAGTCTTGGGGTACACTGTCTGCAGGTTGTTCATGACATCGGTAAACTTCAGCATCGGGCCACTGTCCTTTTCGGGCCTTTCGGCTTCGGTATCATCGCCATCCATGGGTGGCGTCGGCAGCCTCGACTTTGGATCCTGTTTACTCAACTGTTAGCATGAAGCCCTCGAAAACCGTCCCAGCATGTAAGCGAGGGAAGTCTTACCCTCTCCAGGGCCTCCAGATCCATGCCCTTCCATATCTCCTCCTTGAGCCTCCTCACGTCCACCTTCTTGGCTACACGCGCGTACTGCACATATTCTGGCCGGACCCGCCGGCTTTGCGTGACCAGCATGGTGCCAAACGCCAGATCAGTCGGATTCGTGACCGTCATGCCGCCAAATGCAGTAGTAAAGCCCCCTGTAACGCCCGCATCGCCCATGACTCCGTCGGCGTCTGGTGAAAAATGCTCGCGAGCGTCCGCAAAGTCGTCCATGTCGTCGTCGTCTTCTCCTCCAGCGAACGGCAAGCCGTCGTCAAAGAAGTTGGCATCGTAGTCTCCCTGTGGCAGCGCAGCATCGTCGTTCTCCGTCGACTGCAGCATGGGCGCCTTTTGCGAGGCCCAGAAAGCCTCGTCCATGTTGCCATCCGGAGCGTCCGCCTCCTCATGTGCGTTGCCAAACGCCTCGCGGTGCCCACCCAGCTGCCGCCGCCTCCCTAGACGCGCCTTGGGTTTGAGGAATAGCGAAAGCAGCTGCTTCGAGTTGAAGTGCTTGTCGTCGGGGATCAAATTCCGTGATTTGGACTTCCAGTCCTTCTTGGGCATTGATATGACAGTGTTACTCGAGGCCGGGGTGTATATGAGCTCCGCAGTGGTTTGATCCAGCGGTGACGCAAAGTCGATTTCGAACGCCTCCTTCTCCTTTCTCGGCCGGGCTGCCGTCGCTGGCTTGTTGATATCCTTGATCTTCCGAATCCTCCAGTGCTCTGCACTCGTCCAGTTCTTCTGCAAGGCCTGGTCAAAGTAGCTGAGGATGTTCTCGTGCATGTTGCCCTCCTTTTGCGCATATGGCATGGAGACCACATAAGTCCCGTCCATGCCCTCGGGCATGTCCATGCCATCTTCAGGCACGCCATCTTCGCCAAGACCCATGTCGAAAACGCGCATCTGAGGCTCCAGCGCTGCCTCCCTTGCCCAAGCCTCGCCGCCCTCGCCAAATTCAGCGTTGACATCGACCAGGTCGAAACCGCCGAGGCCATCGTCATCGTCAAACCCTAGCAGGTTATCGTCATCAATGTACATCCCGGACTTGTCGCCGGGGCCCGGTGTCTTCTCCTTGTCCTGGTCTTGCCTCCAGTCTTCGGAAGCCTTGAGGAATGGGATGTCCATAGTTCCTGAGGGGTCGCCAAGATCAAACGTCTTCAGTGACGGGCAAACATCGAACTCATCGAGACGGGACAGTTCCGAGAAGAAGCGAGCGCCAAGTGCACCAACGTCGATCTCGATGTCTTCCTCCTCGGGTGTGGGAGCATGGTCGGCCTCCGGCTGCACAGTGTCGTCGTTGTCCAAGTCTTGACTCTCGTCCGTGTCGTCGCTCCGAGTTGGCTTGGGCATATCTGATGCCTCGTTCGCTTCATCGCTGCTGTCGAAAACAATACGTCCTTGGGTGTCAATCATGAGGTGATTAAGGAGTAGACCCTTCGCTCCTCCCTCATCAAAGTCTGCTGAAGCCTTCTTGAACAAGGGGTCGACGGCGAACTCAAGCTCGAACTTCTTCAGCTGAATCGAAGAAAATGACGGCGCCAAAGTTGCCTCGGCGGATCGGGACTTTTTGTGTAGACATATCTTGCATTAACAGGATGGCCATGTAAGGGGGCAAAAAGAGCGAACCAACCTTCTTCTTTGGCTTCTTGATGACGTTACCATCCTCGTCAACCTCATCTTCAGCGCCGCTATCCTCGCCATCACCCTCGGACCTCTTCTTTTTACTATCCCGACTGTCCGCAAGGCCGCTCAGAAGCTTCCCGGTCTCCTCGGCGACGCTGTCGACTCTGCTCGTGTAGATCTTGACACAACCATCCAAGGTGACGCTTGCCTTTTGGAAGTTGACGCCGTCGCCCTCCTTCAGCAGAGACATGTCATGGAAGTAGTCGATCAGGGCAAAGTTCCACGAGTTGGCCTGGTTGATCTTGTTGTCCGTCGCCATCTTCATCCACTCCTCAAAGTTGGCCAGCAGTGGGACGCGCTTCATCGGCGTCACGACGCTACCGCCAACCACCAGCTCCTCGTCATCGCCGACGAGGTCTTTGCCTCCGGGCCGAGGGCGCGGCGTCGCTGGCTTTGATCCGGGAGAAGCATTTTCCAGATCCTCGAGACGGAGGCTGGCGGCCCTTTTCGACGGGGTCGCGGCGGCGGCCTTGAGCTGGTTTATCTGTGCCTCATGGAGGGCTTGGCGAGAGTGCAGCCGTTGCGCCTTTTCCTGTGCGTCATCGTTCAATGTCAAGGGGACTCTGCGGGAGGCAATAGAAGATTGCGCGTCAGCGAAGGCGATAGGCGGATGTGTTTGGGGATTGTCGGTGTTATGGAGCGACTCGAAAACACGGCGCGACAAACGCACTTCGCGATGGCAAAGTGGCGGGGGGTTAAATAAAAAGAGGGGTGGCGGCTAGAGGCGACGGGAGAGAACAATGGCTCACTTGACTGGTGATTTAAATGGCGACTGGCCGAGGGAGCCGGCAGAGACTTGTCTACTCGTGTTCCTGCTGCTACTTGAGCGCGATACCTGGGTGACACGAGGCATTTTGCCGATGTTGTGTGGTTCGACGACGGTGTCGATGTCGATGTCGCGCGAAAGTGGTTGCCGGGTTCTCAAAGTAAACAAATGCCATGCCGCCCAAAAAACAACATTAATCCTGTGCTGACATAATTAATGCTGCATACCCAATGTCGGATTGTTTAACTGATGATCCCCGCACGCACGCACGCACGCACCAGGTGTCAGTCAGTTCGATAGGGTTAGGGGTAATCATATGCATTGGTGGTTGCTTTGCTCTCTTGGGCTTTCCCTGCGGCCATGCATGCCATCATCATCAGCAAGTGACAATGTCATTTATTTCACCGCATTTAGTCCCACACTCTCTGGGATAAAGCACCATAATGCCAACACATTTATATCTGCTTCAAAGTATGTTGTTAATTATACCAATGTCATTGATAAACACATCACTCACCTACTGTACTCGCCCTGGCCCGACGACTCGGAGAGACCCTTGCTTTCTCTATCGATGCGCTGTACATTAAACTGCCAGCAGGTCTAGACCCCCGCTCCCGATGAAACTTGCTTGGCCAGCGCATTCCCATTCCCATTCCCATTCCCATTCCCATTCCCATTCCCCCGTAGGCGGCCTCCGACTCACTTTGGCCACCGATCAACATATCCACATGCCAAGAAAACGATACGACGTTAGCAGGTGCGCAAACCAGTCTCATTGCGACGCCCGGTCGAAGCTACTCGTGCCACGCCCCACTAGGTGGTCCGTTCACATTTCAAATGATCACTAACCGCCCTAGTTGGTGCTAAACACCGTAATGCACTTATCACTGCAATGCACTTTTTTTCGCGATTTTATTGAATATACACGCGTTTATTTACCAACCAACATCATAAGTACCCAAAACGACGTTGAATTACGTATTATCGAGGCAGTAGAGTATCATGCTCAAAACCTCAATCTCACTGTTGCAGCCGTTGCCCGCCTATTCGATGTTGACCGTTATAAACTCCGCAGACGCATCAAGGGCATCCAGCCAAAAAAGAACCGACGCCCAACGAACTACCGCTTATTTAATGCCGAAAAAGCCGCTATATGCCGCTATATTGATCGACTTGACAATGTCAACCTCGCTATACGCCCAAAGTTTATTGCAGATGCGGCAAATGCGATTTTGAAAGAAAAGGGCGGTTTAGGGGCAACAATAACGGTTAGCCGTATATGGGTAACACGTTTTATTAAACGGCATAAATATACCAAAAAACGCCAAAAACAGCTTTATGCGGATCGTTAAGCTTTAGAGAACTTCCAAAAGGTGCAGGAATATTTTAATCGGCTCCAAAATATTATCCAGGATTACGGGATTATCCCTAACAGCATATAGAACATGGACGAGACTGGATTCCGTATCGGTATTGGGAAAAACCAATTTGTTATTACAAAGCGGAAGAGATCCCTATATTTCGGTATGCCGGAGAATAAGGAGTCCGCTACGGCTATTAAAACTATTTCAGCCGGAGGGAACGTAATCCCAACGTTCCTAATACTAGCCGGGCAAAAGCATATATTTTTATGGTATTATATACTTAAATTAGACCTAAAAACCGCCATTCACGTCTTTCCTACCGGCTATTCCAATGACGAAATTAGTTTTACGTAGCTCAAACACTTTGATCAACATTCACGACTATCATCTACAGCGGCAAAACGACTCCTAATTCTTAACGGCTACGGATTTCACCATATAACAGACTTTATACAGTACTGCGATAATCACGGTATTATCCCTTTTAGGCTTCCTCCGCATCTTACGCATCTGCTTTAGCCCTTTGACGTAGTTGTATTCCAGCCTCTAAAGCATTACCATGCCAAAGCTTTGGATATTATAGTACGGGATAGGCTTGTGAATATCATTAAAGTCGAGTTTTTTTTATATATCGAACAAATACGCAAACAAGCGTTCAAAACGTCAACAATATTATCTGCATTTAAAAAAACAGGCATTTATCCGTTTTACCCCCATCCGATATTTTAAAAGCTATAAAAACGACAACCCCAACGGACGCCTTCACCGCTACTAGGCAGCCAAAGCTCGTCTGACGGAATTCATACGCCGGTTATTTTAAGGCAGATATATAGATCAGCGAATAAGATGATCCAAGGGATTGAAGACGAGGTGTTGGACCCCAAAACGGCCGCAGAGATCCAAAGATTCGTGAAAGGGGCTATTTCTTTAGCTACAGAACTCGTCCAAACAAAACGTGA
>JARHUK010000614.1:0-13490 GCA_031001725.1 Pseudopyricularia javanii
GTTCAAGGATCTCGAATTCGAGCTCTCCTCCTCCCACCCCTCGGCCAACGGAGAGAAGCAGCAGCACTGGTGTGTAGTCGGCCCGTCACTTAGCGGCAAGACCACCCTCCTCGACGTCGTGCGGGGCCAGCACCTCTGCGTCCCTCCTACGGCCAGGTCGTACCCGTACCTGTCGACCGATGCCGTGCCGCATCGCCTGAGGGGGGACCCTGCCAGGGCGATCCAGTACGTCGGTTTTGATGCCAATAGCTCGTCCGGCCTGGGCGCCGCTGGCCCGACCTACCTGGCCGCCCGGTACGAGTCTCGTCGGGAGGACACCGACTTCTCCCTCCGGGACTACCTGCTCGGCAACACCGAGCTGAACCCAGCCGACAAGCCCGAGAGCTCTGCCGCGCGGGAGGAGAGCCTGCTCGGCCGCGTCACGCACGACCTCAAGCTCGCGCCGCTGCTGGATCTCCCCGTGACGTTCCTGTCCAATGGGCAGGGCCGCCGGGCGCGGATCGCGAGGGCTTTGCTGCGATCGCCCGAGGTCCTGCTGCTGGACGAGCCGTTCATGGGCCTCGACCCTCCGACCGTGGTGTCCCTGAGCCCGTTCCTGCGGGGCCTAGCCGAGCAGGCGGCGCCCCGGCTGATCCTCAGCATCCGGCCCCAGGACCCCCTGCCGTCCTGGATCAGCCACGTCTTGTACCTGGGGACCGACTGTCGGGTCGCGGCGCAGGGACCCAAGGACGACGTCATGGACCAACTGAGGTCGTATGTCGGCCGTGTCGTCGACTCCAAGACCCCCGAGGATCCTGTGCTGCCCGTCTCGGCTCTTATGCATATGGGGAGGACGTTGACGGAGGACGGAGTCCAGGGCAATGTTTTTGGTGGCAGCGGGGGCAAGAGCAGCGTGGCAATGCCTGGTGAGCCCGTCGCTGAGAATCAAGCTGCCAAGAGTCTTGGCGAGCCATTGGTAGAGATGGACGGAATCCAGGTTAGATACGGCGAGAAGCTCGTACTCGGAAACTGGGAAAACGAGGGCGAAAGCGGTAAAGGGGGACCGAAGAAGGGACTAGTATGGACAGTGCGGCGGGGTGAACGCTGGGGAGTCTTTGGAGCCAACGGATCAGGCAAGGTAAGAAACCCCCCCCATTCTGGCTCAGGCTGGTGAAGTGACCCAAATTATCATTATGACTACGAAACTAAAAAAAAGCAATGTAGACAACATTATTCAGTCTACTAGGCTCAGATCATCCACAGACATATTCTCTACCCATCAAACTGTTTGGGAGAAGCAGACTCCCCGAACGTGGATCGGGCCAACCGCCACTCACCTTTTGGGACATTCAAGAGCGAATTGGGCACTCCAGCCCAGAGATACACGGCGTTATCCCTCGCCGCTTGACCATCCGACGTGTCCTCGAGACCGCATGGTCCGAGACGTTTATCAGCACCCCGAAACTAGATTCGGAGGCCAAGGGAAAGGTCGACGCGACACTCAGATGGTTTGAGCGAGAACTAAACCCCGCGCATGGAAAGAGTGCACCAGCGGCGCAGACATCAGAGTCTACAAGTCTATCCTGGGCCGAGGACTACCTATTCGGGGAAATCTCCTTTAGCGCTCAGCGCGTGCTGCTGCTCCTGAGGGCCATCATCAAGAGCCCGGACATCGTCGTGCTTGACGAAGCCTTTGGCGGCATGGACGAGGCGGTCAGGGACAAGTGCATGCTGTTCATCGCCCACGGTGAGGAGAAGACGCTCGTCAGGGCGGCCGAGGGTGGCGGCAGCAGGGACACGATCGTCGACAGCCGGATCAAGAGGGACGGTGAGGTCCGCATCACTGGCCTGTCTGACCGGCAGGCCTTTATCTGCATCAGCCACGTCAGGGAGGAGGTGCCCGACTTTGTGAGGGAATGGCTCTGCTTGCCAGAGGCGACATCAGGGCTGCCGGCGCGGTTCGGGCGACTGGACGGACCTTTGAGGTTGGATGGCGGGAGATGGGACGATATTTGGGGGATGGGCAAGGGGCGCTGAACAGGGAGCCATGTGATGATATACCAAGCGAACAAAACAAACATACTTCAACCGATCGGAAACTCCAATCCGTAGCTCCGGACGGCCAGATTTGGGGGATCAGCGCTAGGCAACCGGGCTCCAAAATCTTAGCGGCCAGGCTGCAACGGCCCGTGCGCTTTGTTTCATCGGGCTTCCACAGTTACGCGCGCAATGCAATTATAGTGGAGACGGCGTAAGCTCCAGGGTGTCTCATTCGCAATACGTCAAGTTTGTCATTAGCTGCGTTGCTCCAGGCAACGGCTTGTTTGGTTGGCGTACCTGGGCTCAAACTTCTATCGCACAGAAAACCACGAGCAGTCTCAATGCCACCTGCTTGCGGGGGAAGAAAAAGCTCCCTGTCGCCTGCCGTAAACATCCCACAGCTCAGGTCCCGTCTCCAGTCTATACTTGTACCAATTTCCACCCGTCAACCTATTTTTTATCCCCCGCTCCGTTGTTGTTCTTGCCTTGTCCGCGAAAGCAACGGTCAATCAATACCAACAAAAACCATCGCCTAATTACTATTGTGCGACGCTCGGTTCTGTCCTGACTGGGCACGCATTGTTCGTCTTCCATCTTTTCATCCCTATTCCTACCAGCATTCCTATCCGCTGGGTCGCATTCTGTGTGCGTGTTTGTTTGTGTGTCTCTCCCTTGATCAACACCTCTTACTGACTTTGCATTCCACAGCCCATCACCGCTTCGTCCGACCAAGCCGCGGTCGATTCTCGCCCGGATGGACCGACCACACTCCCCCTCTAGAGGAGCTCCTCCCTCCTACTTCGATGACGACCCGGATGAGCTTCGCATAGCACCCAGCGGCAACCCAGCCGCCGTCAGACTGCTCCCGGCGTCTTCCTTTGACGATTACATCCCAGATACCAGACAGTATGTAGCCTCACCGAATCACCATCCTCACGCCATGAAGCATAATGGTCTGCTTCCTGCGCCACTGCGAACAAACAATGCGCCGTCGCTGGATGGCCCAAAGGAGTCGGAACAAGTGTCGACTCCAGAGCACATCTTGTCCTTGCAGCAGCAGGAAGAGGCTTGGACGCCTCAACCACCTCTGGCGGCTGCGCATAAAAGGTTCCAGGTGGGCAGAGATAGCTCCAGTGGGTATCCTGAACAGGATTCTGCCGCCAAAATGCCCGGCAAGGCGCGGAGGAGTCCGACTGTGAAGCTGCAGAAGAAGACTGCCAAAGGCATTGTCGCGCAAGGCCAGACAGATGCCAGTCTTCCGGTCCTCCCCGATGGCCCTTCCCCAAGGATGATTACTCGATCGCTCAAGAAGTCGTCGAGCGAGCCGGGGAATCATCTGGCTCTTGATCAAAAACACAAAACAAAGACAGTCCCTCGCCTGGCCGCAGTGTCAGATGCATCGTTCGACAGAGAGAGCAGAGGCAAAGAATCAGAACCTAACAAGAACAGATCCCGGCGGAGTCATCGATCCTACCAGCCGTCCGTCAGCTCTATCCACTCACGGCCGTCCTCCATCCACAACATACCGAGCATGCCTCCACCGACAGACTCATATGTCTCGTACATGGATTCCGGATCACCAACCAGGTCTTGGACGCCTTCACATGTTGGGCGCGACTCTGACGAGTACCGGAGGCCACCTCCCTCGTCGGTGCATTACGAGCGAGCAGATCTTAACGGCAGCCCTCGTCCGGGTACACCGTCATCCAGATATGGTGGCAGTCCGAGGCGACCGCTTCCTCCAGCACCTCTCTTTGCTGGCCCAGGAGCACGAAGCTCTCACTTTGCAGATGATGCAACCGTATCGATCCCGCTGTCTGATGTTGATGACCCTTTTGGCCCAGACCAGTCGGATTTGGGTGACGCACGCGGACACTACGCGGAACAATCGCAAGTGACGCTGAACGACGATGACGATGACGATCACCTTCGTGGAGATCAAAGTGACGACGATGAAACGATAGACGAAAAGTCAGCTGCGCACTACGGTCCTGCCCCGGCGGAGGGCGACCAGCAGCGTCGAGGCGTGCGGGAGCCGCAAAAGAGCCGCAAGGAAGTGCAGCTGATCAATGGCGAGCTTGTTCTCGAGACCAAGATCCCCACAATCCTCTACAGTTTCCTGCCGCGTCGCGATGCCGACGAGTTCACCCACATGCGCTACACAGCCGTGACCTGCGACCCAGACGACTTTGTCGAGCGCGGATACAAGCTGAGGCAGAACATTGGCGTGACCGCACGCGAGACGGAGCTCTTTGTCTGCGTCACCATGTACAACGAGGACGAGTACGGCTTCACCCGTACCATGCACGCCGTCATGAAGAACATCTCTCACTTTTGCCGCCGCTCAAAGTCACGTACCTGGGGCGAGAATGGATGGCAAAAGATTGTTGTCTGCATCGTGTCGGACGGGCGTGAAAAGATTCATCCGCGAACTCTGGATGCCCTGGCCGCCATGGGCGTTTACCAGCACGGCATTGCCAAGAACTACGTCAACCAAAAGGCCGTCCAAGCCCACGTCTACGAGTACACAACCCAGGTTTCGCTTGATTCAGACCTGAAGTTCAAAGGTGCCGAGAAGGGAATCGTGCCATGCCAGATGCTCTTCTGTCTCAAGGAGCGCAACCAGCGCAAGCTCAACTCCCACCGTTGGTTCTTCAACGCCTTTGGCAAAGCGCTCAACCCCAACGTCTGCATCTTACTTGATGTTGGAACACGTCCCGGCAGCAACTCGCTATACCACCTGTGGAAGGCCTTTGACACCGATTCCAACGTGGCAGGCGCTTGCGGCGAAATCAAAGCAATGAAAGGTCGTTACTTGAGCAATCTCCTTAACCCGCTGGTTGCCTCGCAAAACTTCGAATACAAAATGTCCAACATTTTGGACAAGCCTTTGGAATCCGTCTTTGGGTACATCACCGTCTTGCCGGGAGCGCTCAGTGCTTATCGTTACCACGCTCTTCAAAACGATGCCAACGGCCACGGCCCTCTAAGCCAGTACTTCAAGGGTGAGACGCTGCATGGCCAGCACGCTGACGTCTTTACCGCCAACATGTATCTGGCCGAGGACCGTATCCTCTGCTGGGAACTTGTGGCGAAGCGAGACGAGCGGTGGGTTCTCAAGTACGTCAAGGGGTGTACCGGAGAAACAGACGTACCTGGTAAGTTTTGAGCACCCCCGGCCGAGGCCGTTTTTTTATATGCACCGAGTTGTTTGTTTACTGACCCTCCCTCCCTTTCATAGATACTGTTCCCGAATTTATCTCGCAAAGACGTCGTTGGCTCAACGGTGCCTTCTTTGCCGCCATTTACTCT
This sequence comes from Pseudopyricularia javanii, assembly GCA_031001725.1. Taxonomy (NCBI): domain Eukaryota; kingdom Fungi; phylum Ascomycota; class Sordariomycetes; order Magnaporthales; family Pyriculariaceae; genus Pseudopyricularia; species Pseudopyricularia javanii. The sequence continues at coordinate 5,332 of JARHUK010000614.1, forward strand.
CTGGTTCACTTCAAACAGCTCTGGGCGACAGATCATACCCTCGCCCGCAAGATCCTTCTGCATATCGAATTCGTTTATCAGCTTCTGCAGGTTCTCTTCACGTTCTTCTCCCTTGCCAATTTCTACCTCACGTTTCATTTCGTGGCTGGAGGGCTTGCAGATCCCCTGATTGACCCCTTTGGCAATCGCATCGGACTTTACATCTTCACGATCCTGCGCTACACCTTGGTTCTCCTCATCTGCTCCCAGTTCATCCTGTCCTTGGGTAACAGACCTCAGGGTGCCAAGAAGCCGTACTTTGCCTCCATGGTTATATACGGTATCGTCATGCTGTACACGACATTTGCTGCTTTCTATATTGTTATAAGGCAGCTTACGGACCCCAAGGCCGTTTTGGAGATCGGCAACAACGTTTTCACCAACCTGATCGTGTCAATGGCGTCGACCATCGGTCTCTACTTCCTCATGTCCTTCATCTACCTCGACCCCTGGCACATGTTCACGAGTTCGGCTCAGTACTTTCTGTTGCTGCCCTCCTACTTGTGTACCCTGCAGGTCTACGCCTTCTGCAACACCCACGATGTCACATGGGGAACCAAGGGTGACAACGTGATGAAGACTGATCTCGGCGGGGCGGTTGGTAAGGGGTCGACCGTTGAGCTGGAAATGCCGTCGGAGCAGCTTGACATTGACTCAGGCTACGACGAGGCGCTGCGCAACCTCCGCGATCGTATCGAGGTTCCCCAGTCGGGCGACTCGGAGGCCCAGATGCAGGAGGACTACTACAAGTCGGTACGAACGTACATGGTGGTATCGTGGATGATCGCCAATGGCATCCTGGGTATGGCCGTTTCGGAGATATACGCCGACAAGACCATCAGCGAGAACTACTACCTCCGCTTCATTCTTTGGAGCGTGGCGTCGCTGGCATTGTTCCGCGCCGTTGGATCCACAACTTTTGCCATCATCAATGCCGTCAACATTGCCGTCGAGGGCCGCGTCCGCCTCAGTCTTAAGCTGCCCAGGTGGCTTGGAGGCAGCCGTCCAAGTGCCAGCCCCATCAGCAGCGTCGTATCCAGCGGTACCAGCGTCTTTACAGGTATCGGTGAGAAGGTGACCGGACTTTTCAAGAGACGTTGAGCCATTGATGGCTGGTCAGCAGTGTTTTTGCCCGTTTTCGTTTTGAATCATGACCGATGACTATGTTGTTTTGGGATATCTGTTCAGGGTTTTTTTTATTCATTTGGAAGATATGATTGAGGTAACTGGGGGTTCTTTTTCATTATGGGGAAGAGGGCGGAGTTCTGGAGTAGATTTGTACATGTTGATTTTTCCTCTTTCTTCGTCTGGATGGGATACAACGTTTTACTTATACCAGTCCATGGCAGCCTACGGGTCAAGTAGTCTGTCGTACGGACAAAAGCGAGTGTTTGGTAGTTAGAAGCGGAATAATCGAGTTGTGTTTGAAAGAAGAACCAAAGGCATTGAATACTTGATCGTCCATATTTCGTGATATTCATGTTGTAAGCTATATACACTATACGTATAGCAAAGGCCCGTGTTAGCACTGCTCATTGACTGCAACAAGACGCGGTCTAAGGTTCGTATATTAAACAGAGCTTGTTTGTGCCTAGGATTAACAACCTTTTTTAGAACTAGGAGGCCTATAAGAACAGCTTGTCATATAAACTAGATCACCTCTTTCTGTGTGTACATGGCCATCCCCGGTCCGAGTCTAAGCCGGGTTGTCGATGCAAAATAGGAGCCCAAATATCAAGGCCTAGCGTACCTAGTGTATCGAACGGCAAAAGCATAGTGGACAAGGCTGCAACTGCAACGCCCGGCACTCGATATTGATCTAGTTGACACCTCCTCTCAGTATTTCGAAATTTTGACGCTCTTTCCAGCGCAGATAGCTTGTTGTAAGATGGGGGACCGAGTACCAGAAGGAAAGGTGGTAACAACAGACTATGAACAGAAAATACCATTTGTATTCTTTATAAAGAGATCGGATATACCCCATCATATAACTCAGAAATGATTAGGACTTCTATGTACAACATGCATGGCTTTTCCTACTAGATCATTCGGACGATATGGATAGAAAGTCGTCGGTTCCACTCCTACTCCTCATCGGATTCCTCCTCGGCAACCTTGAACAAAGGAATAGTTAGCAGTTGTTCTACTTTCAGCTCGAAAGGCTCGAGAGATAGGCATCACTCACATCGTCGTGGAAATTCTGCCCGTCGGTCGTTGCCTTAATGACGCCAGCCCGGATGCAGAAATCGCCAAACCTCTCGCCCTCCTCACGCTCCAGCGCATAGCGCTTGAGTAGCGGCTTCATGATGGCGAGGATCTCATCCTCTTTGATCGAGGAGCGGTACAGCTTGTTGAGGCGCTGGCCCATGTACCCACCACCCAGGTACATGTTGTAGGCGCCGAACGCCTTGCCGACAAAGGCGACCTCGGCCAGCCAGGGCCTGGCGCAGCCGTTGGGGCATCCCGTCATACGCATGACAATCGAGTCCTGGCGCAGACCGTTCTCCTCGAGGCAGGCCTCAAGCTTGTCGATGAGCACGGGGAGGTACCGCTCCGACTCGGCCATGGCGAGGCCACAGGTCGGGAAGGCGACACAGGCCGACGAGCTCAGACGCAGGCCCGAGAACTGGATGTTGTCAAGCTTGTGCTTCTTCAGCAGCGCCTTCATCTTGTCAAGGTCCTCATCGGCCACGTTGCTCAGGATGACGTGCTGGTTGCCCGTCAGCCTGAACTCGCCCTTGTGCGCCTTTGCAATCTCCCTCAGGCCCGTCTTCATCTGGAACTCGGCTGTATCCTCGACACGGCCGTTCTCAATGAAGAAGGTGAAGTGGTTCAACCCCTTTTCATCGCGCTGCCAGCCGAATGTGTCGACGTTTGACTCGAAGTGGAACGGCCTGGCCTCCTCAAACTTTTGGCCCCACAGCTCCTCGACCTTGCCCTTGAAAACTTCCACGCCCATGTCGTCAATGGTGTACTTGAGACGTGCGTGTTTCCTGTTCTTCCGGTCACCAAAGTCGCGCTGTACAAGCATGACCTTTTCGCAGGCAATGTGAACCTGGTCCTTGGCAACATAGCCAAAGCTACGGCCAGTCTGCGGGTAGGTCTTCTTGTTGTTGTGCGTAGCGCCCATACCACCACCGGCGAGCAGGTTGAAGCCTTCGAGGTGGCCATCTTTGCCCTTTATGGCGATCAGGCCAATATCATGGGCGTAGACGTCGGTATCGTTGTGAGGAGGAATGGCAATCGTGATCTTGAACTTCCTGGGCAGATACGTTGGTCCATAAAGGGGCTCAAAGTCCTGAACGGCATCGCCGGCCACCATGGTCTTCTTGTTGTCGTCGTCCGTCAACCAGATCTCGTGGTAAGCCGTTGTTGATGGTAGCAAGTGGTCGCTGATCTTTTGAGAGCACGCGTACACCTCACGGTGGTAGCTAGACTGGGTAGGGAGCGAGCTGCACATGACGTTTCGGTTCACGTCACCGCATGCTGCAATCGTTGTCATCAATGCCCGGTTGATTGCCTGCATCGCCGGCTTGAGCTTGCCCTTTACCACACCGTGGAATTGGAAGGTCTGACGCGTGGTCAGCTTCATGGTCTCATTTCCAAGCTCTGTGGCGATGTCGTCCATCTGGATCCATTGCTGCGGAGTCGCCACACCTCCGGGCAGACGACACCGGATCATGAATGAGTAAGCCGGCTCCAACCCCTGTGCCTTGCGCTCGTCTCGGATATCACGGTCATCCTGCATGTATGTTCCGTGGAATTTTGTCAACTGTGAGTCGGCAGCAGAGATGGCCCCGGTGCTCTTGTCGTTAAGTCCCTCGACAATGGTACCACGCAGGTAGTTGGAGGCGAGCTTGATATCCTCGTTGGTGATTGGCGGGGGCTCCTCGGGCAGTCCCTCGACTTTGTCCACGCCCAGTGCTTGCCAGATCTTTGGCTCCCACTCCGAATAGCCAGTCTGATATCCATCCGGGTCCTGGTCGTCACCAAGACCGATATCTGCCAGTCTCTTTGCACCAAAGTTGGCAAGAACCCTGTCGAGATCTTTACCCGGCTTGTTGTAGTAGATCTTGTCCTCCTTCCTGGGCCAGTAGTGGCTGTCACCTAGGGCAAACACCGAGTAGCGAACCGACGCAAGGTCAAGCTCGGTGCTGTCCTTGATGGCATCCCAGAAAGGCTTGCCGTTCTGGGGGAACTCTCCTTGACCAGCTGTAGATGTCAATATGACGATATTCTCCTCGGTCGGAAGGTCCTCGACGGGGTAGTCCTCCATTGCCATGACTGTCGTCTTCAGACCTCGTTGGCGACCCCTGTTACCGAGGCGCTTGGCAAGTGACGTGGCGTTGCCATTGTCTGATCCGTAAAGAATCGTGAGGGGTGCACCGAAAAGTCCTTCGAGAAGCTGGTTATAAGCGTCCCTGGCCCGCCTCTTCTGCTGCGCGCGAACCTCGGTGCCAAAGTCCTGAGCGAGGCTGGCACCAAAGGTGGGCTCCTTCTTCATCAACTGTGTCAGGTGGTTGTCCCTGTCGAGGAAAGCCTTCAACTCCTTCTTGATCCTCTCCGAATCCAGGGAGAAGGTCGGCAAGCCCTTTTTCTCGTTATCGGGGTTCCACCTGTACAGCGGCCAATATCCAAGATCTACAGCCTTCTTGGTCTCTTGCAAAACGGCCAAAGGAGAATCGTGCTCGCCATTGTATGGCAGGTAAGCCATGACGATGGAAGGTCCGTTGAACTTGTCTGCCTCGTCCATTGCCTGGAGAACCTGGGTGTATGAGCTGTACACGGCAACAGATGCCACATAAGCGTTTCCAAAGTTCATGGCATATAGTCCGATATCCTTCTTTCTCCTGTTGGCGTCGGCCACTGTATGCTCCGAGTATGGCTGGGAGTCAATGATCAGCATGTTGACGTTCTCGCCCGAGGCCAGGACGTGGTGCACGCCAGAGTTGCCAAGATCATATGCCCAAGCATCTGAGCCAACAAGCCACAAAGACTGCCTCCTGAAGAAGGCCTGATTCTTGAGAAGCTTGCGAGCAGCGGTTGAGTTTTCGAGGGTGAGCTCGGATATAAGGTCCTCCGCAGCCGCGTCAATCTCCTTGGGGTCCTCAGACTTGATGGCCCAGTTGGTAAGAAGCCTCCTAGGCTTCTCGGTAAGGAAAGCACCAGATTGTGCTGCCTCCTTAGCCTCGCCGAAAAAGCGACGCCTGTGCTCTTTGCGGGCGATCAGGGCACCGAAACCAAAGTCAGGGGTTGCGGAAATCGTGGCAGAGACACCAGCGTTATCCGAGTCGAGAGCGTTGGCCATGTACAGCCTAGTCCCAAAGAGCTGATCCAGGATCTTGGTATAAGCCGTCTCCAACTTCGGCTTCTCGAGCGCATATTTGTCAACCTCTTGGGGGCCCTCTTGCGAACCAACCTCGAGGTTCTGCACAGGTTTGTCCATTGTCAAGTTCTGGCAGATACCGCGCAAGGCCTGCTTGACCGTGTCTTGGCTGATGTAGCCGACATGGTAGCCCACAATGGTCTGGACACCGCTTGACCCTGTCTTGACCGATGTCAAAAGATCAACGAGGATGGGGCCCCATTTGGTGGTCCGCTTGCTGATCTGCTCCAGAACCGCAATCCTCTTGACGGTCTTGGGGATGGCTTCGAGAAGCTTGGTGCCGAGCCACGGCCTGTATAACCTGGGGGTGAGGATGCCTGCCTTGGCGTAGGCGTCGGTTGACTGAGCCTCGTCGATGGCACTTCCGAGAAGGCCAGAATCGGCGCCGAAGACGAACAAGCAGTTCTCTGCTGTGGGAGGACCCGAGTACTCAAACGGGCTGTACTTCCTACCAGTTGCCTTCTCCAGCTGAGTCCATATGCTCGTGACATAGTTGTAGATGTCGTCGGACGAGACGGCCGTAGGAGGCGCCTCGAGAGTGGTTGCAGTGGAGGTGCTGTGCGGAGTGGCGGATGCGCTGTTCTCGCTCGACTTGACGGAGACTTGCGAAGAGTTGGCCTGTGAAGTGGCGTGCGAGATGGCGCCGGAGGTGAGCCCGTTGAGAGGTGCCGATGCGGTTCCAGCACGGATCTGGTCCGCCTGATCGCTGGCCAGGGCGGTCACACCGTCGTCGGCGTATATACCAGAGACTGATATGGGGGCAGCCTGGAACCGTCGAACGCTCTCGATGTCCAGGATGTCGCGAATAGTAGCCAGGCCCTCCCTCTCAACCGGCTCATCGTTGGACAGCACCCAAGGGCTATAGAAGTGGATGACACCCTTGCCGGACCTAACAGCCAGAGCGTGGGCCGTTATGGCCATGTCCTGGGCCTCCTGGATGGACTCGGACTGCAGGAAGGTCCATCCCGAATTCCTTATGGCGGTGATGGAGGAGAAGTCGGGAAAGCGGTCGGGGTGGAGGGCGACATGGATGACGACGGGGTACTCTGCCAGTTTGTAGAGGTGTGCGATGGAGGGGAGGAGAATGGTAGAGGTGGTGGTCACGGAGACCAGGCGCCCTGAGCGGATGGGGGTAAAGACTGAAAGCAGAGGGTCGGCATTGTGCCTGACACTCAGGATCTCGGGAACATTGTCGGGGGTTTTTGCAACCACGCCGGGCTGCTTGTGGGCGACGGCGGCCTTGAGGTAGTTGGAGAAGCCGGTCTCGGTGGCCAGTGAAGGCTGTACCGAGACGACGACGTCACTGGAGATGTATGCGATTCTCGCAACTAATATCGAGCAAAGGATCTTCTGTTAGCATTGATCCGGGGTACTGATATCTTCCTCAACGGAGAGATCGAGGCGCGTCGCGGTGCTGCTTGGTGATGCCTTGGATCTGATTGGATCACCAGAGCAGTTGGCGGGGTTCACTCGGTGCCTTTTTTGGGGGCAATCTTTGGTACATGCTACTTACCGGCCTCTTCAGGCGTGCGTATCTCGCCTGTAGCTGAAGCCGAAGCCATGGTCGTCAACTCTTTTATTCTTGCCTTTGAGAAGACGAGCTTGGTGTGCTCTCTTTTTTTCAAGTGAGCAAAATAAGATGGACCAAACAGGTCCTTATTATTAGCAATGTAGCATAGAGTCGGCGAGTCGACACCGCCTGACGGCTTGGTAGCCGAACCCGGCCTCTGGTTCCAAGGCTCTTTGCCCCGCAGCTAAACAATTTATCGGCAGTAAGGACCATTCACTGATGCCGCAAGACGATTGCGTGATCGTTTCGAGCGCCCCCTCTTTGTAAACATTGACGTGAGAATGAAGGGGGAAACAACATTATTAAAAATCTTTTTTTTACGGCTGAGCCAAGCGTGGGTCAATTGTCACCGACGAAATTCAGGGTCTCAGCTTGACCCAGATGTAGTATCTCTGGAGCAAGCGTCAACTTTTGGGTTATCATCGTCATGAGCCTGCGCCCTTTGGTGGTGGTGATTTGCCTGCATTACAACTCAGTCTATCTGTAGGTATCCAGCATTGAAGTCGAACTTGACCAAGCACTTGGAACCCATTCGTGATGGGATTTTAACAGTCTGCCGGCACCACGCCATCGCCGACCAGAAACAGATACAAGCCGCTTGCTCCATGTCTTCCGCATTTTAATTCGCGACAATGACGAGAAGCCGATGCCCGCAGCGCAAGGCTGGGTCGCGGAACTCGGCGAGTGCCCGGCAGCCGGCAGAATAGCGTCTTAATCGTTGCTGAATCATCCATGTCTCTCAGGAACTTTCGTCTGGTACTCGGCCCGTGTAAGAATTACGTAGTGCATACATATACTACTAGTACTACATGTTCAGTGTAAACCATAAACCTATCTGATGAACCTTGGCATTCCTTTTTTTCCCCTTATGATCATCATAGACTAATGCAACCCTTTAGTCCAGGTGCCTCATCCAATCCTGCAAAGGCATGTTCGTTTTGCAAGCCCGGTCTAGCCCTGTGCTTTGTAAATAGGCAGGTACAAGATTAGCATACTTAACTATGCAGCAAGATCTGGAAACTAGGTAGGTAGGTAGTCTATCAAAGCAAATACCCTAGCCAAGGCTTCAAGGAGACCAGAATCATAGCAACCTAGGAGTGCCCGTTTTCATCATTCGTAGCGCCGTAGTATCATTCTCTGGTATTATACAACACTACTTACCCC